>JAPJBO010000553.1:0-152277 GCA_030068145.1 Diplonema papillatum
TTCTGTGGGTGATGCCTTTGGCAGCAATGCACGATCTCCAGGCCGCCCGCTGTGCAATCACCGCAGCGTCCCAATCTGTGGGCAGGGCAGAAGAGCATTCGTGGTCGCAGGCCGTCCCCCTCACGGTGGTGCTGTTTGAACCGGCAACAGGTTTCCGCCGGCAAACGCTTCTTTGTACAGTCCTTGCAGCGTGGTTTCCGGTGTTGCACACATATTTCTCCAGGGCGGGATGTGTTCACCGCGTCTTCCGGTGCCTTCTTGGGTGGTGACCCTCTGCGAGGTCCAGCGCCTGTTACTCTCTCTACCATCTCCACTCTCTGTTTCCAGTTAGTCTTTCCTTGTTCCCATCCTGCAGGGTAGGCTTTCTCCGGCAGATAGGTTGCCGCCCACGTCAGGTGCTGCGGGTACAAGTTGGTCTCCGCCTGCGCTGTGCCCATCTTCTGCACATGTTCCCGTATGCCTAGGATCACCTCGTCCGTCTCATCCGAAAGTTGCGCCCGCCGCGACGCTCCCCTTACAACTGATCCTCCGACGGCAGTTAAGATCGTTGTTGTTGCTTCGTGGCCACTGAACCACTGTCGTCCAGTTACCTTCTTGAATGCTGAGCCTAACTCAATTAGGCTCATCGCTTTTCCGAGTGCGGAGGCACGGAAGGACTGCAGCTCCGCTTCCTGCTGCTCCCGCGTTGGTCGTTGGCCTTGCACGAGGTCCATTGCCGCGTTGCTCAGAGCATCCGCATCGGTGTTTTGCTCGCGCTTCACGTGTTCTACCCGCAGGGAAAGCCGCTGTCGCAGGGCCACTATTTTTGCCACCGCTCGCGTCAGCAATGGCTTCAAGTCTTCTGAACACGCCAATTGCCGCGTGGTTTGCCCGACTACCAGCGCCGAGTCTCCGCGAATTACACACTGCGCTCCTTCCGTTCCTTCAGCATCCTCCAGGAGCTGCAGCCCCGCGAGAAATCCCTCGTACTCGGCCACGTTGTTACTGCGCACGTTTGGCAGCGGGAGCACTATTTGTGCGTACTTGACGCCCTCCTTGTACAGTACCGCTCCTGCGCCCGCCACGGCAAAGGCAGTCCCGTTGGCCCTCGCTCCTCCGTCAAAGTAGATTGCAACATCGCAACTAGCTGCGGCGTCTTCTGGCAGAGTCTGTCGTGCTGTTGTGGCCTTCTTCGTGTGTTGTGGCACCGCCGTGTAGTATCTACTTTTGAGCGTTGGGAGGCGGCGTCCGGTGCGCAACTCGAAGTCCACCGCCAACTCCACAAAGCTTACCCCGAGTTCGTGCCCCGGCGGCGCCCATTTCAATTCCCTCAGCCAATCCGTGAACGCCATCCACATCTCCGGGCCGTACTTCCACTGGGTGAGTACTGCCGAAGGCGCAACGTCCGGCACAGCCAGTTTGTGTGGTTCTGCTGGTTTCCATCGTCGCGGATACTCAAGCGTTCGGTGGTGCCGTGTAGACCTGTCCAGCATGTCATCTGCCCCTTGACGTGCAGACAGCACCTCCACGAAGTAAAAGTGCAGTTTCTCAAGCAGCTGAAGCCTCTTTCCCTGTTCGGTGGGTAAGAGATTCGGGTCGTGGAAAGCGGGAGCCACCCCGCACAACCGTAAGCATGGCGGCCACCTGTGTTGCACGGTTCTTAGCTCCCCGTACTTTGAGCGTATTGTCTCCCAGGCGGGGCATTCCCAAAACAGGTGTTCCACCGTCTCCGGGACCTGTGTGTCACAGTAAGGGCACTCGCTTGCGTTTAGTCCTGTTCGTCCCGTGACCGGCGTGGCTCCTGCGATTACCGATCTCAGCAGACCGGCCTGGTACGCGGTGAGTGGTGAGTTCCGCATTTCCAGAACGTGCCTCGTTGCTGCGAAATCGACTCCGCCCTGGACGCCTCCATAGTCATTTCCCCTCCTTGTCGCCAGTCGCGCCATTTCCCGCAAACGCAGGGCATGTCTCAAGTCATGTTGCAGGAGGCGCGAATTACCCAGGACCGCTGCATCATGCACGACTCCTTCTCCTACCTCATTCACGTACGCGACGCTTGTCGGGGTCACCCACCTCCACTGGAGTACGTTGAGCGCTTCTTTCAGGAAAGCGAAGGGCCCATGTAGCCTTGCCAGTTCGTCGTTGTGGGCCCATGCTGTTTCCGCCAACGCTCGGGCGTAGTCCCACTTTTGGACCTGTTCGGCCCAGGTTGTGACTCTCCTGTAGGCCGGTACGACTCCCGGGTCCAGCCTGTGCCCGTGGTGTAGGATGTGTAGCACTGCTTCCTGAGCTCGTCGTGGCGGCCCCGTCCATACCGCCTCCGTAAATCCCCTTCTCAAGCGGTCGACTTCCCCTTTGCCAATCGCCGTTACGGCTGCACCGTAGAACCTCTTTGCCCCTGCTGTCATGCTTACGGCAAGGTCTCGCGCACTAGCCGGTAGCGGGAGGCAGGCCGCTCTCTTCAACACTGTCTCGGCCATCGCGTTTCGCTGCGCCACCCGCTTTGACGGTCGGAGCGGCTTGCTCGGTTCAACTTGCTTCGTCGTGAGCATTACTCCAAGTACGTCAAAGGTTGTTCGCCTTGCTATCGTCTCCGGCTGTACGTCCGCCTCTTCGTTCCCTTTGCTCTCGGCGTACACTATCTGCTCCGGAGCGTCCCGCGCAGTTGTGAACCACAGGGACTTCGACTGCGTACACACCTTCATTCCTGTCAGCCCCGCAAATGTTCCTGACCTCTTGGCTGCCTCTTGCAGCTTCGCGAGGCTCTTCATCAACGCGTAAACGTCATCAACGTAAGACAACGGAATGGTCGCCTCGATGTCTGCTACGTGCCGCATCCAGACACTGATAAGAACGTTTATCAGTATCACGCTCAATGGACACCCCTGCATAATTCCATTAGTCGGTACGAAGCCTTCTCCGACCACGGCTCCAATTCGGAAATGGCGCTGCATGCTGGAGTAGGCCGCTCGCAGAGTTCTCAGCACTGTTGGGTGGAACCCGAGCTCCTCCGCTAGCCGGAAGGCGATATCTATCGGCACCGAGTCGAAGCACTTCTTAAAGTCCAGCCCAAGACCGTAGAGGGGATCCCCCGTCACGTGCGCCTGCTCTATGAGACCTGCGAGGTGCCAGACTAGGTCGTCCGTCCCATGTTTCTTCCGGCACCCGTGCAGCCCGCTGGGCGCTACCTTATCCATCCATTCCAAGGCCTCTTGTGCACGGATCGCCGCCCAGACTCTGTACAGTACCGGTGTGACAGATATTGGCCGCTGCGATAGCGGGTCTCCTGTGCTCTCGGGCTTCGGCAAGAGGTGCAGAATCGCGTGCATCAGTTGTTCTGGCCATTGCCCCTCGCTCTCGACTCGGTTCATCGCTTCAGCCATTAGTTGCAGGACTTCGGCGGGTAGTTGTCGCAGCTCGAAGACACGCCACGCGTGCAGTCCGGGCGAAGAGGTCGTCTTCATTCGCTTGAGTGCTGCGCTAACGTCTGCCGCGCCGATGGTCTTGTGTTCCATTTGTTGGGGGGCCGGCAGGTACCGCGCGTAGTGCGTCTTAAAAGCCTCCCACTGCGGTTCCTGGATGTCGGTGTACCTCTGAAAGATACCACCCCATGCTTCGGGGCCCCTCAACATCTCGTCGATCTCTCCCGGACACGCCGTCAGAGATCCGTCTCGTCGCCGCAGGAACACCGATGGGCTTTCTCGACTTCCCGCAAGAAACCGGTATATGTCGCCTTTGTCACCGCTGTTCCACGCCTTCTGCATCTGGTCTTTCCACCGCCGCGTTCGCTGCTGCTTCAATGCGGAGACCGCTTCGCGCTGCGAACCTTCCAGCACCTCTACCATTTCCAATAACCGCTCCAGCTCGTCGCGTCCGCCTTCGTCGTGGCTTGTAGGACCATTCTGCGGCAGGTACCCCCTGGATACCTTCTTTTGAAGTGCGCCTCTTGCATTTCTCTCGGCCAAAGTCATCGCCCCGGGCTGCTCTCTTTCTAGCCTTTGACTCGCCTCGGCTACCACTGTTCGCAGCATTCCTAGTACCTTGTCCCGCTGCCTGGTGGTCCTATCAACAGCACCCCGCGCCGAGACCGCCTGTCGTGCAGAGACATGTGCGTCCCGAACGGAATATCCTTCGGCCCTGCCTTTGCAGCCGTCTGCGTCTTTCTGAGAAAGGCCCTTCTTGTGGAGCTCGAGCAGGTACATCTCCGCCACTTCTGATGCATTGCGCAGAGCTGCTTCTGCCCCATCTACCGAACGTTTCCGGCGTAGTGCCGCCTCGAGTGCGTCCTGCTCCTCCTTCTTCGTCGACAGCGGCACCTTCTTCGGAAAGGGAGCCGGTATCCAATGCGTCCGCTTCGGGTGTGAGGCTGCCCGCATGTCTAGGGTCACGAAAAGTGGACAGTGAGTCGGTATGTCGTACTCGTGCGGGTTCGCTGTCCGGGTGTCGACGAGTGCTTGCGACGCGTTTGCGTTTAGGAAACACATATCGATCCTTGTGCCTGCCGCTCCTGCCCAGCAGGTGGGTGGTGCGTCTCGCGACGTTTGATGTGCCGCGGCTGCTGCCGCGTCTGTCCACCCGCTCCGGCAGGCAGCCATTAGGGACACGCTCTCCTCTACTGGTGTGTTGAAATCTCCCAAGATGGCTACTGGTACCTGCCCGAGCCCTGCCGCCATTTCAAATACGTCCGATATAAACTTTTCCCGTTCCCTGACAACCTCTGCTTCTCTCCCTACTTGCGCATAAATCGAGATTACGTGCAAAACGCAACGAGCATTGCCTGTCGCTACGACGGCGTGAGCCACCCGTGTGCTTTTCGCCAGTCTAGTCTCCAGTTCAGTCTTCGGGCGTGCGTTTGCGGCGACCACGCTGTTGTTTATCACCACTGCGGAGCCGCCTGGTGCCCTCTGTCCTCTTCCGTTTGCCCCAACCACTGTCGGGACGTCTTCTCCCCAGCAGCACTTCTTGCCGTACGCTCCGAGAAACATCTCACACGTCCTCTTCCCCTCTGGGCCCACTCGGGTTTCCTGACAGGCCACAATGTCCGCGGGCAGCGTCGCGACAGTTCGATACTTTGTGCTCATGGAGCCAAGATTAACTGTTGCTAACACAATTGCGTCCTTAGGTGCGTGCTCCACGTCGGTGGGGTGCAACACGGCAGCAGACGTTAGCTCTCGTACGCTTACTCGGGACGTCTCGGGGGGCAAGGAAGCCAGTAACCGATACCCTGTGTGGGGAAGCATGAGCGCGTCATAGTGCTGCGGGCGGTAGGTTAGCACGATTACCCGCGACGGGTTCTCAGCTCTCCCCGCTCGCCTTAGATGCTGCAGGTCCCCCGTTGAGAGCACCCATATGCTCGCCTTTAGAACTACTGCGGCGGCCTGCAGCGTGATCTGGTCCCCGTATGTACCATCCTGTGCGACTGCAAAGAGGTATTCGGAGAATGGTTGGGTCTCGAATGCGGTTGGTGTTGAATTGCGAAGTTGCCACGTCACTTTCTGTCGCATGGAAGCCGCCGTGATGCTCAGCTTGCTCCCTCTTACCAGAGCTGCGAATTGGCAATTCCCGTCCTTCTCCACCGACACGCGCTTTGCGGCCAGCGCCTCGGCCACACTATCAATATATTTGTCGTCGCTCTCCGCTCGCGTTAGCTGATGACGTTGAGCGGCCTTGGACCCGGCCGACTGGGGTTTTGGATTGTCGCCGCGTCGGGCTGGCGTGGTTTGGTTGTCGGCTGGTGATGTTGGGAGTTGTCCAAGGCCAAGGGTGCCTTCCGGCGATGGGGCTTGTTGTGTCGCCCTTGTCGCACTTGGTTTGTTTGCCAGGTGTAGATCGGCGCCCCGGTCAGTGTGCACAGTCTTCGGTCGTCGGTTGTTTGGATCTGATGATGATACTGATGCTGATGATGATGATTTTGTTGCCGACGGTTCTCGTTTACACACTTCTCCGACACCCTGTCCAGGACGCCCGGGGCCCTACTTCTCAATTGGACTGTATCGGTTGGCGCCGGTGGACATCATGTCCACAAGGGACTGCTGCTTCCCGCTTCCCTTGGCACCCTTGGCTTTCCCGGCCTTCTTTGTAACCTCGCTCATCTGCCGGAGCAGCTCGGCCTCTTGCTCTTCCGCTTCCTTCTTCGCTGCTTGTTTCTTCCCCTTCTTGCTCGTTTGCGACGATGTCTGGCTTGAAAGAGGCTGACGTGGAGGTTCGTCGTCAGGAGGTGAAACGGGTGCGGGCGCGGGATTGCCGATTGCTGGCGCTGGAGGCGCTTCACTCGGGATCCTGCGCATCGATTCGATTCGCGCGTTCGTTTCGTCTTCGAACGCGAGTAAGCGGCGTTCGACGTCCCCCATCCAGAGCAGCTGCTGTTTGTACGTTTCGTCGTACCGCTCCTTCGCTATCTGGGTCTGGGCTTCCGCCCACTTCAGAAACCGCTGCTCGTACGAGTGCTCCCATGTCGCTCGCGCCACGGCCCGTTCCTTCTCCCACGCTTGGCGTTGCTGCTTCTGCTGTTGGGCCCAAGCTTCCCAGGCAACTGCGGTCTCCGCGCCGGTGGGTACTGCATCCTGCTGCATCTCGACGTCCGACTCGGCTTTGGCAGTCGGTTGCAACTCGTCAAGCTGCTGTTGGAGCCTCGCCACTTGCCTCTTCCTTGCCTCGGTGTGCGCTTTCACCGCCGTGCGCCACTCTCTCTCGCCCTCCTTCTTTCCGAACTCCGAGACAAACTCGGCCTTCGTGTACCTCGGCCCCCGAGGGATGTTGTTGTCAGGGAGGCGTAGCGGGTGTTCCGGCGCTGCGAGGCGCTCGATGTGGCCTTTGAGCCGCTGGACCTTCTCCCGCCTCAGCTCCTCTTGGCGCTGTTTTTCCCGCTCTTCCAGGTCGACCACGTCGGCCTCCTCGTCTCCCACCCGCACCCTCGTCACCGGCGGCGGGGTGGCGGCTTCGATGATAACGACACCGCGCCTCATCCTCACGCGCGCCCCCGCCCATCCGAGCTGTTCGATGACAGCCTCGTACGCCCCTGCCCTGCCTTTGAGTCCTCCCAAATGTAGAGAGAACTGCCTGAAGACAGGCAAGTGCACCACACGTACCACTGGCATGGGCTGTTGGTCACCCGAAGCTCTGGCACCGGGTTCCAGGGGAACCGCGTGGAGGTCGCCCGTGCTCATCTTTTCGTTAGTGATTTTGTGTGTAGTGTGGATTTTTCCCCCTGTGTGTGTGTGTGTGTGTGTGTGTGTGTGTGTGTGCCCGTCTAGTTGGCTTCCCTGAACCGATTAAAACTCGGTCAGCAAGCCGACTTTCCTTGCCGAAGTCAACCCACCCTCCGCCCCGCTTTGCTCCGTCAGAGTTTTGTGCCGCAGCCGTACAACTGCCTGGCTCGCAGACACGCGACCGATTGGCCTGCCCCCTGTTCCTCTTCGTTCAATACGGACAGCAGTACCGGCAGTAGCGTCTCAGCCAATGCAGTTTCACAAGTGAAGAAAAGGTGAGTGATGTTACCCCCCCTGCGATGCTGTGGAGATCGCCGTCGCAGGGGCTCTGCCCTGTGCCGAGTTTTGCATTGCGTGAACCCGCCCGGAGAAAGCCCGATGACAACCGCCTCGCGTTGTCCTTGAGGATGCGACTCTCGCTCTGGTAAAAACTAGAAGACAGAGAGGGAGAGGCCGCGGACATGTACGTGTAAACGAGAGACCGCACTTTGTCTATCATTCCCTGAGCAGGTTCTCTGCCGGGCGTTGCTTTAATTGAGTAACCTACCCCCCGTTCGTTAGCGTCTGGACTTTGCCGTATCTGTTGCGTGCGAGGTGCATAGAAGTCGATCTTTGAGTGCGTGAGCCCCTCCGAAGAAAGGTCCATCACGTTGCGTGCGAGGTGCAGCCCGTGTGCAGGCCATCTCGGCCATTTCCTGCTGAACCCAGATCTACCTGGAGTGCGTGCACGTTCCTCATCTGAGGTTTTGCAACTGGCGGCCTCCTTGAGTATTTCCTGAACCAGGCACTCAAAACCGAAGACACCCACTTTCAAAACAAGTCCTGCGCCCTCATCCCGGTTCAAAACTAAATTGGTGCCCTTATTTCCCGAACCAGGTGCTTATACAGCAACGAACGACAAACCATGCGGCGGGCCGAAGGATGAACGGAGCGGCCCAAGCAAAAGCCGACTTGACCCGCGCATTGGACCGCGCTTCGCGGCTTCTCGCCGACGACGAAATCCAGCACGTGTGCGGAGAATGGCTGTCGTCGCGCGCCGGGCGATGCACCGGGGACGTGGCCGAGCGCTTCGGCGGTGGGCTGCACGCGTCGGTGGACCTGCTGCAGGCGATGGCCCTGCCGCAGCCGGAGCCGGACCCGGAGCCGCCGGAAGGTACCGCGTGGGACGCCGTCCGGGGCATGGCGGCGTGGCGCGACGTGACCGGCGGCCGCTGCTGGGCGCGCGGCGAACACCAGGACCTCCAGCGGGACTGTGCGCTGGTCGTACGGAAGCACGCGGCATCGAAGTGGCCGGAGCAGGCGGCAGTGCCGCTGTTTGTATACACGGCGGTGGTCAATAAACGGGTGTGCTGGACCCGGTGGGAGGAAGGCCGGTATGCAAGCGTCCCCGACGGCGGAGCCGTGGAAGCAGGGTACCAGGATCGAGACGCGGGCGGCGGCTTCAAAGTCAGCACCGCTTCTCTCTTCGCGGGCATCCCCGCGGGCGAGACGGAGGTTGAGCACTCGAAGAAGTTCTGCTACGGCGTGTCTGTGCACAAGGCGCGGGGGAGCGGCGCGTTGCTGGTGAGGGTGGCGAACCTGGCGCGGGGCGAGGAGACAGTCGCGCCGCTGTGCGACACGGTAGCCTGGCTGCCGGAGCCGGAGATGGCGTTCGGGTCGTCGATCTTCTCGCTGACGAACGACCCGCGGAGCACGTTCGTGCCGGCTGGCGTGCTCGAGTACGTCGCGTCGCGGCCCGCCGGCGAGCGCAACGGCGCCGCCGGCGTGTGGTCGTCGCAGCCGCACCCGCTCCCCCGCCCGGCGGCGGACCTCCTGCGCCACGCCGCCTCGTTCCGCAACCCGCACCGCCCGGCCCCGGCGCTGCAGCGACGGTTGCAAAAGCTGGCGCAGCCTCCGCATGCAGGTGTGTGTGTGTGTGTATGTGTGTGTGTGTGTGTGTGTGTGTGTGTGTGTGTGTGTGTGTGTGTGTGTGTGTGTGTGTGTGTGTGTGTGTGTGTGTGTGTGTGTGTGTGTGTGTGTGTGTGTGTGTGTGTGTTAAGAACCTATTTTAACGTGGCCCCCCTCTTAGCGAGAGTGCGTCCACGCGCGGTTTCTTCTAGGTTACTGCTGATGCTCCCCCGGGCTGCTGATGGGGGCCTGGAGTTTCATGCGGGCCGGAGTGGTGCTTGAGGCAGCATGGTCTTTCTTCCTCCGTCTCTCTGCACCGCTCTAGTCCATGAGGTCGGCAGTGTTCGGCTTCTGGACGTGGGCACTGTCGGCTGCGTCGCGCGCACACAAGTTCCTTGACTTCTCGTCCGCCCGGGCCCTCCTTCTCCTGGGGTCTAACCGGGCTCCGTGGTCGAGTTCCTTCCCTGCGGTATTCGTCGACGTTTTGCGACCTCGCCCGTCTGGCTCCGGGTTGCGACCATCCTTCGGGGTATGTTTCCTCCGGCTGAAAAGTGGCCGGTGCCAGGTGCTGCGGGAACAGCGGTGTCTCCTCTGCAGAAAAGTGATCGCTTTGTACATGCTCCCTGACACCCAGGATAACGTCCTCGGCCGCTCTCGTGATCTGCGCTCTGCACGATACTCCCCGCACAATGGACCCTCCAAGCGACGTTAGTACTGTCGTCGGCGTGTCGAACCCGAAGTGCCATGGCCGCTTCGTCACCTTCGTGTATGAGCTTCCCAGCTCAATCAGGCTCAGTGCCTTCCCAAGGAGTGACTTCTGCAACTGTCGCAGCAGCAGCATCTGCTCCTGTCGGGGTGGCCGGCTCCGCTGCACTACGTCCATCGCCGCGTTGCTGAGCGCGTCCGCATCGCGGTTGCGCTCCCGCCGAACGTGTTCGACTGCCACTTGTAACCGCTGCTGGATGGCGCTTATGCGGGTACTTGCGCGGGTGAGCATCGGCCTTAGCTGCTCAGAGCAACTTGTTCGTCGTGTCACTTGGCCCACTGCGAGGGCGGAGTCGCCGCGGACCACGCAGCGCACTTCCCGCTCGACTCTTACTTGCTGAAGGAGCTCTAAGCTAGCCAGGAGTCCTTCATACTCCGCGACGTTGTTCGTGCGCACGTTTGGCAGGGGCAGTACAATCTCCGCTTCTTTCTTGCCGTTCCGGTACAATACAGCCCCTGCTCCCGCTACTGCAAAAGCGGTGCCGTTTCCACGCGCACCTCCGTCGAAGTACACTGCGATTCCGTCTTCGGCTTCTTCGTCCGGCAGCGTGTCCCGTGCTGTTGTCGGCTTGTTCCTGGGGACTTCGGGTGGCGGGGCGTAGAACCGATTCTTCACCGGGGGCAGCTTGCACCCCGTTTCCAACTCAAAGGCTACCGCTAGCTCCATGTAGCTGATTCCCGTTTCCTGCCCCGGCGACGCCCACTTGAGCGCTTTCAGCCAGCCCGTGAAAGCTGTCCAGAGGCTCGGGCCATGCTTCCATTTCGAGGCGGTTGCTGTGTGTGGGATGTCCGGTACGCTCAAGACCCGGGGGACCGTCGGTACCCATCCTCGCGGATACTCTACCGTCCGGTGGTGTCGCGTGGACCGATCCGCCAAACCATCCGCTTCCTGTCTGGCCACCAGTACCGCTACGAAGAACCTCTGCAGTCTCACCACTACACGGAGACGCTGGTGCTCGTCGATGGGCAGCGGGTATGCGTTTTGCGTTTGGGGGCACAGGGGGACTACTCCACAAAGACGTAGACACGGCGGCCAAGTTCCTTGGACGTTCTCCAGGTCAGCGTACTCCGACCTCGTTTGCGCCCACGCCGTGCACCTCCAGAAAAGGTGTTCGACTGTTTCTCGTTCCAGCGAGCCGCAATACTTGCACGGGGCCTCGAGACCGGTTCGCCCTGTGGCCGGTGTTGCCCCCGCAATTACTGTTCTCAGCATTCCTGCTTGATAAGCGGTCAGTGGCGTTTCCTGCGTCTCAAGAAGGTGCCTTGTGGCCCGCGTGTCGATGCCGTGTTGGGCTCCGTCGAAGTCTGCCGGCCTTCTTGTCGCTAGCTTCTTCATCTCCCGCAGACGCAGCGCTTGGCGAACGTCATGCTGCAGAAGCTTTGTGTTGCCCATTGACGCTGCATCGTGGGTCACCGTCTCTCCGGCATCGTTCTCGTACGTGACCGTCGTTGGCGCCGTCCACCGCCAACCTATGTCCACCAGTGCGTCCTTGAAAAAGGCGAACGGCCCCCGCACCTGTGCGAGCGCAGCATCTCGCTGCCACGCCACTTGCGCCAGCCTCCGGACATGATCCCATTTTTGGGTCTGCTCCGCCCACGTCGTAATCCTTCGGTATTGGGGAACTACGATTGGATCTAGCCTGTGTCCGTGGTGAAGGATGTGCAGTACAGCTTCTTGGGCACGGCGGGGGCCGCCTGTCCATACCGCCGCAGTGAACAGCCTTCTCAAACGCGCAGCGTCTGTCCTTCCGATGGTCGTCACAACTGCACCATAGTACCGCTTCGCCCCGGCTGCCATGCTGACTGCTAGATCTTTGGCCTGCGCGGGTAGCGGAAGGAGGGCGGCTCTTCTTAGGACCGCTTCTGCTTCTGCATTACGCTGTGTGATTCTGCTCGAGAGGGTGAGTTTTCTGCTTGGTGACTGGGGTTTTGTGGACAGCATCACCCCCAATGCGTCGAACTCAACCCGTCTGGCGAGCGTCACCGGTGGCGCTGCCGGTTGCAACGCCCTATCAAGCTCGGTGTATTGCACTGGCTCCAATGCACCCTGTGCTGTGGTGAAGCAAAAGGACTTCTTCTGCGCGCACACTCGCATTCCCGTTAGCCCGGCGAACTCGCTTGAACGTTGTACCGCCTCCTTCAGGTTTGCGCAGCTCTTCAGCAATGCGTAGAGATCGTCCACGTAAGACAATGGAATCGCTGCGTCAAGCTCAGCGATGTGTCTCATCCAAACGCTGATCAGCACGTTTATGAGCACCACGCTGATTGGACACCCTTGCATGATCCCATTCGTGGGTATGAAACCTTCCCCAATTGTGTTTCCAACACGGAAGTGACGCTGCATGTTGGCATACGCGGCTCGCAAAGTTCGGAGGACAGTCGGATGGAACCCCAGCTCTTCGGCGAGTTTGAATGCTATTTCCGCAGGCACCGAGTCAAAGCACTTTTGGAAGTCCAGCGCTAGGCCGTATAGCGGCTGTCCCGTTATCTGTGCTTCCTCAATTAGTGCGGCAAGGTGCCAGATGAGGTCGTCAGTTCCGTGTTTCTTCCGGCACCCGTGGAGCCCACTGGGCGCTATGGCGTCCATCCACTCCAATGCATCCCGCGCCCGTATCGAGGCCCATATTCTGTATAATACCGGGGTTATCGTTATTGGGCGCTGCGACAACGGGTCTCCGGTGCTCTCCGGTTTGGGAAGCAGATGGATGATTGCGTGCATCAGCGGTGCCGGCCATTCCCCGTCTCGTTCCACGCAGTTCATTGCGTCCGCCATGAGTTCCAGGACCTGTGGCGGCAGCTGCTGCAGCTCGTAGACGCGCCACCCATGGAGCCCGGGTGACGACGTTTTCTTCATCTTCGCCAGTGCCGCCTTCAGGTCCGATGTCGTGATGAGATTGTGTTGCATCGCTTGCCGTGCAGGGAGGAATCGCGCGTAGTGGATTTTAAAGGTATCCCAACTTGGTTCGGGGGTCCCAGCATATCTGCAAAAGATCCCTCCCCACGCGTCGTCGCCCCTTAGCATTTCGTCAATCTCGGTGCTGCAGGCCGTCAGCGTCCCGTCTTTCCTTCTGAGCAGGGCTAGCGGACCACTTCGGCTCCCCGCCAGAAACCGGTATACCTCGCCTCTTCCTGCTCCGTTCCATGCGCTTTGCATTTTCTCCTTCCAGGCGCGGCACCGCTGCTGCTTAAGGGAGTTAATGGCATCTCGCTGGGTCCCCCGAACCCGTGTGTGTCGTGTGTGTGTGTGTGTGTGTGTGTGTGTGTGTGTGTGTGTGTGTGTGTGTGTGTGTGTGTGTGTGTGTGTGTGTGTGTGTGTGTGTGTGTGTGTGTGTGTGTGTGTGTGTGTGTGTGTGTGTGTGTGTGTGTGTGTGTGTGTGTGTGTGTGTGTGTGTGTGTGTGTGTGTGTGTGTGTGTGTGTGTGTGTGTGTGTGTGTGTGTGTGTGTGTGTGTGTGTGTGTGTGTGTGTGTGTGTTGGAATCCCTATTGTTTCTTCGCTCTTCCTTGCAAAGTCGATAGAACGCGTGTGGCTCCGTTCTGGCTGTTCCGCTATCTCCCAGCTGTTTATTGCAGCAGAGCAAAGGGAGAAGCATCCGTCGAAGACATGGGAAAAAGGTGGGGAACAGAACGGGGAAGAACATACAGGTAAAAAAGAGGGCCGTCAGAGACGGCACGAAGGGATTCGAAGGGGGAGTACAAAAAAGGGGGCAAACGGTGGGGCCTGCGTTTGTCAGTTTTTGCTTACCCCTCCAACCTCGCTTTTGGCGAGTGGATAATATGAGGAGTTCGCTCAGAAACGTAAGGATTCCAACTTGACGCGCCTTCGGCGCTCAAGCAAGCTTGCTAGTATGTGTGTGTGTGTGTGTGTGTGTGTGTGTGTGTATGTGTGTTTAAGTTCACTTTCACCAGTCGACTTTGAGTTTCCGACACGCTGCTTTTGGGTCCTGTGACTCCTCTCCGAAGGGTGGGTGGGGCAGGATCCCTCGGGGGACGGATAGCACCCGGCAGTCACTACCTGGGTCACATTCTGCAGGCGACTGCTACCCCGTGTGTGTGTGTGTGACGAAATTTTAGGGGGTGGGAGCCGAGCGCTCATCAACTCTTTCGGTTTGCAGAGGAGCGTACCAATTTGCCAGATTTCAGCAGGCTCAAAACCAACGCCGTCTTACGGGGCTCGGCGGTCGTTGCGAGAACCAGGTTCAGATTTTGAACCACCTGTGTGTAAAAGTACCCGTCGATGGCGGACCACTCTGTCAGCAGCGGGGTCAGTACGGTCATGAGCTGCTTGAGCACCGTGATGGTCTCGATCAGCTGCCGTGCGCGGATGGTCTTTTTTTTTCAACTGGGAGCATCGTACGGGAAACAAATGGGGCTAGGGGTGTGTTGGGCTAGTTCCTTTTCAATTTTCTCGTGGGATACGAGAAGAACCCTCTTCCTCCGCGTCCACCCGCGGGGAAGATCTTACACCCAAAGAGAAGTTCCTTCACCAAGCGGCCATGTCATTTTGCGAATCGGCGCTTGGAGTGAAGGAAAGTCTCTTGGGAGCAAGTCTCCTGGGAAAAAAAATTGCACCGCCATACTGTTCCCAGACGTTTACCTGGTGCCTGGTCGGTGTTCTCCGTGTTTTTTTCGGTTCGTCACAAACAGCAAAAGGCACATCCACACCACTGGCAGGCGCAGTTTTTGACCGCACCGGTTCACATTGAACCGGCGCCTGCCACACGGCACTGGGGAACCCCTTCTTTTTCTTTCTGGGGGTTCAGCTGGGAGCCTGGAAAGGCCGCCGCTTCGCCACAAGCAACCCTTTCTAACTCAGACAAAGGAAATTCTACGACATTGGCCTCGCAAGAAAGCCAAGCACCAAAGCAACCTCGCCTTCGCAGCAAGAAAGACCCACCGGGGAGTCCAGCCTTCCGGAAACGGTGGTCTGTGCGCTGGCCATGGTGTTGCGCGGTCTTTTCTGTTTTTTTTTTCCTCCAAATTTTTTACATAAGCGCCAGCTTGAAAGGAAATGCTCGATGAAGCTGCCCGACAAAGAACAGAAGGGAACCCAAGTGCTGTAACGACCGAGCCACGCGTTGAACGGACGTGAGGTCACGCGGGTCTACCCCGACACGACAAATCACACAAACACAACAGGTCAAAGTCCTGAGTGAGAAAGCAACACACGGTGGTGTAAGCGAAGAACAAATCAGATTGTGTTTGTATTGTATATGCCCCTCACCTCTATATTTCCTCCCTCCCATTCGGAGTCGAAGCAGCAACGTCGAGTATTTTTGGTGTACGTGCGGGGTGCCTCGCCACTTTTGTGTAGGCGCTCCTGGTCGGTCTATGAGGCTCAGCGCCTTTCCCAGAAGCGATGTCTGTAACTGTCGCAGCAGCTCCATCTGTTCCCGCCGGGGTGGGCGGTTCCGCTGCCATCGCCGCGTTGCTCAACGCGTCAGCATCGCTGTTGCGCTCCCGTCGAACATGTTCCACAACTACCTGCATCCGTCGTTGGATCTCTCATATGAGGGTTTTTGCCCGGGTGAGTATTGGCCTGCTCCCCGAGCAGCCCGTCTGCCTTGTCACGAGACCCACCGTGAGGGCCGAGTCGCCTCGGACTACGCAACGCGCTCCTTGTTCGGATCGTGCCTGCTGGAGGAGTTCCAGGCTCGCCAGAAGTCCTTCATATTCGGCTACGTTATTCGTCCGCACGTTCGGCAGAGGCAGCACCATCTCAGCTTCTTTCCTGCCATGTCGGTACAGTACTGCCTGCTGCAAAAAACGGTGCCGTCCCGCGCCCTCCGCCATCGAAGTATACTGCAATTTTTGTCCGCGGTTTCCTCGTCCGGAAGCGTGTCCCGTGCTGTAGTTTGCTTCCCTCTTGGAATTTCTGGCGGTGGGGCGTAACACCGATTCTTCACCGGGGGCAGCTTGATCCCCGTTTCCAGCTCGAAGGCTACAGCTAGCTCCATATAGCTGATTCCAGTCTCCTGCCCTGGTGGTGCCGACCTGAGTGTTTTAAGCATCCCGTGAAGGCTGTCCGGAGACATGGGCCGTGCTTCCACTTTGAGGTGGTTGCGGCGTGCGGGACGTCTGGCACGCTCAAGACACGGGGCTGTTGGGACCCACCCTCGCGGACTCCACCGTTCGGTGGTGTCGCGGGGCTCGGTCCAGCATATTGTGTTTCCAGTCTGGCCACCAGTACCGCAACGAAGAACCTCTGCAGTCTCTCTATAATGCGGAGGCGCTGGTGTTCGTCAGTGGGTAGCAGGTTTCCGAGTGGAGCTCGGGGGCAGAGAGGGGACGACTCCACAAAGGCGTATACACGGCGGCCAACTGCTTTCGATGTTCTCCAGGTCAGCATATTCTGACCGTATTTGTGTCCACACCATGCATCTCCAGAAAAGGTGTTCGACAGTCTCTTTCCTGCGTGCCGCAGTACTTGATGTCACCCCCGCAATAACCGTCCGGAGCATTCCTGCTTGATAAGCGGTCAGTGGCGTTTTCCCCTTATCCAGCAAGTG
Source organism: Diplonema papillatum (assembly GCA_030068145.1). Taxonomy (NCBI): domain Eukaryota; phylum Euglenozoa; class Diplonemea; order Diplonemida; family Diplonemidae; genus Diplonema; species Diplonema papillatum. Next base: position 16,346 of record JAPJBO010000553.1, read on the forward strand.
CCTCGTAGCCCATGTGTCAATGCCGTGCTGCGCTCCGTCGAAGTCTGCCGGTCTCCTTGCTGCCAGCTTCTCATCCCGGCGGCGCATCGCATGTCGTACGTCGTGCTGTAGAAGCTTCGTGTTGCCCATTTGTGCTGCATCGTGGGTCACCGTCTCGCCGGCTTCTTTTTCGTACGCGATTGTTGTCGGACCCGTCCACCGCCAACATATGTCCTCTGAGGCGTCTTTGAAAAACGCAAACGACCCACGTACCTGTGCTAGTGCGCCATCTCGCTGCCACGACACTCGCGCCAGTCTCCGGACGTGATCCCACTTCTTGCTCTGCTCAGCCCACGTCGCGATCCTTCGGTATTGGGGTACCGTGGTGCAAGCTGACAGCTTCTTGTGCTCGGCGGGGACCGCCCGTCCATACTGTAGCAGTGAAGAGTTTCCTCAATCGCGTAGCGTCCGTCTTCCCTTTTTTCCCTATGGTCGTAACTGCTGCACCAGAATACCTCTTTGCCCCGGCTGCCATACTGGTCGCCAGGTCCCTCGCTTGTGCAGGAAGTGGGAGGAAGGCGGCTATCGTTAGGACCGCCTCAGCATCTGCGTTTCGTTGTGCTATCCTGCTCGAGGGGGTGAGCTGTTTGCTCGGCGGGAGAGGCCTCGTGGAAGCATTACTCCCAATGCGTCGAACTCAACCCGTCTGGCGAGCGTCACCGGTGGCGCCGACGGCTCAACGCCCTATTGAGCTCTATATATTGCACTGGCTCACAGACCCCGCGTGCTGTGGTGAAGCAAAAGGACTTCTTTTGCGCACTCGCATTCCCGTCAGCCCGGCGAACTCGCTCGACAACTGCCTTGCGTGTGCAGCTCCAGGCACAGGCAGGCGACCCCCAAAAGATGACGTCACCGTTGCCGAAGCGGCAGTCGCCGGCGGAGCCTGACGAGGTCAAGAAGCGGCCGAGGCCGCAGACCAAGTCGAAGTTGCGGTCACCGTGCCCCCGAAGCAGCCACCGTCGAAAACGACGAGAACCCTGCAGCAGATGTGCACGGCGCTTTATTCCGACGAACGGAATCATGCAAGGCTGCGCTTCAGTGTGATCCGGATTGGCTGATTAGCGTGTGGATGAGGCACGAAGCGCACCGTAACAGCCACCGCCAGAGAAGAAAATCACCTGCAGACGATCGCAAAGAAGACAGTGCAATTCGCAAAAATGGCAGGCTTGTGGATTTGCACTCGTTTGAAACGACGTTGCGCCAACCAACGGTAGAGATCATGAGTAGGCAGGAAGACAAACAATGTTTTCTAGTCATGGCGACGAAACAGACGTAGTAGCGAAGGCACAATGCAGTCGTCATAGGACGACGACGCAACAATGTAGTGAGGGTAGGCGGTTAACTAATACTATTTTTAAGTTGGTGGTCATTTTGTATTTTAGCAACCCCTTTCTTAAAGTTTTCTTATAGCCTCCTCAACTCGCCCTTAAATAACCCTTCCCTGTCACAACGGTCAACCGGACTCAAAAATACCGGCTTCTTAAAACTCGTCGTAGTCTATAAACATGACGTAACACAACGTTGATAATCCTGTCACCCCGAGGAGGAAAAAAGAACGTCTGCCTGTGGTCTTGTCCTCCCTGAGCCAGCAGCTGCTCTCTCGTGGTGCCGAATCTTTTTTCGGCCGCAGTGCTGGACGTCAGTCGACCGCGAGAACCTGATCCTTATAGAAAGGTGCACTGCTGCCTTCCTGGACAGTAGTGGAAAAGCGGATGCCGGCGATGCTAAGCCAGCGTTCTTTTTCCTTCCCTCGCTCTCCTTCTTCTCAATTCCAACCGACACGTTGCGTGCTCACCACCCCCATCATCATCATGAGCGTCATAGATTAGACCCCCGTAGCAATCCGGCTTAAGCCACTTTTCTCTGTAGGGGTGGGGAGAACGCCACCCAGTGCCGAAAAGGGCTGGGGCCACTGAAAGCTTGCTACTTTGCACATTTTTCTTCATGCGACCTCCACGCGCAGGTTCGTCCGACGTGTTTTGCGCCCTCCTCCAGTTCCAACTCTCGCGGTACCAAGCGGTGGACGACAGCGACGAAGGGCTTCCGACTCCGTCTAGTCCTCCTCCACCGCCGGAGCATCCCGTTCGGACTCGGGAAAGAGAGAGGGCACGGGGGCTGACGGGAGCCGTCGGCAAAGAAAGGGAGGCCAGCGAACGGGTCCGATGCGACGGCTGGGGCCGCCGACCCGAGACCGAAGTGCAGCTGGACGCGTCGGATATCACGCTCGACTTCGGGTTGGCGATCGGCGACGACGGGGCGTCGTCTGCAGGCGATGCGGAACGGGATTGCCGCGGGTTGGGCAGCATGACGGTGGCAGATGTGGCGCGATGCCTTGAGGTTCAAGACGTCGCGTGGCACGGCAGGCACATGCTCGCTTGCCTGAGGGGCAGGACCCCTTGCATCGCGGACGTTCTCACCTGCTCGGTGACCGACCTGCACCGCGTGTCCTCGCCCTGCTCGTACCAGCCGGCAGCGATCATCAACCAGGCTCACCTCCCCCACGACCCCGCTACCCCTACCATCACGGTCATCTCCCTCCCGGAACCCCCTCCGGACGTTCCCACCCCCTGTGTCCGAACCACGCCCGAACCAGACACGGCGGGCACCTACACCCTCGCCTCGCCGCGGCGCGCCGGCGGGGACGAAACCGTCGCGTTTTGCAGGATGCCGCCGGACCCCCCGGACCGCATGTGGTGGGACGCGGGCGCGCAGGCCTGGACAGTGTCGGGGGTGCCCGTCGCGCTGGACAGGGTCCGGGTCAGCAGGGGGCGCTGGTACCTGCCGCAGGTGGCAGCGCTCGTCTTCTTCCTGAACGACGCGCTTGCTTACCTGCGGCCGAGTTCGTCGGACCGCGAGCTCTCGTGCTGCTGCTGGTCGGCGGCTCCGCTCGGCGAAAGCGCCGCGGGGCGGCCGCTGTACGCGGCCGGCGAGGCCGTGCTGTGGCCCAGCTACGCGCTGCTGTCCGCCGACTGCGGCAACGCACCGCCGCGGCACTCCGTGTTCGCGTCGGTCGCGGCGCGGTCCGCCGTCGACGTCACCCTCGCGAGCCGGTTCCCGAGAGACCGCCCCGTGCTGCTGCCGAAGGGCGCCTTCTTCGAGACCCTCTCCGCCTCATCCGACGACGACCCGACTGATCCCCCCGGCCCTTCTATCGCCTCGTCCCCCGCGGACCCCCCCTACCCGCCGAGCGTCGGCACAGACGGGCTCACACCCGCGCTGCTGCCGAAGGCAGCGCTGTCCGTCGCGTCTTCTCCGGTCGAGCTGCCGTGCACCCCCGCCGCTGATGGCTGGTTTTCGTGGGGGGGTTCGCAGCGGGCGTCGTCGTCTGCCGGGGTTTCCCGCGAAAAGCGCGGGTTTCCGCAGCTTCCGGGTGTAGACGAAGGGCCCTCCGAGAGAAGGCAGCCCGGCGCGTCTGGAACGCGTCCGGCGGCGGCGGCGCCCGTGCAGCTGGTGCTGCGGCAGGTGGCGCCGGCCCGGGCGCTGTCCGCGCACGCGGTGAGCATCCTGCCGCGGCTGCTCTCGTTTCTGGGCGCCGACGCCGCCGTGCTGGACGAGGCGCTGCACAGGGCGGCGCGCGCCCCGCCTGCGGCGGGGGGGGGCCCGGACCGGTCGCTCGCCCTCAGCCGGCGGCAGCCCGTCGCAGCCACCATCCGATCCCTCCTCCTGGCAGGCGCGGACCCCATGCACCTGCCCCGCAACCGCGACACCGCCGCGCTCAACGCAGCCGCGGCTTCCGTCAACACGCAGGCCATCGGCGCCCTGCAGAAGTTCGGCGGGTGTGGGACCCTACGCAGGGAAGACCTCCCCCCGTTCGCGCTGCACCGCGCCCTCGCACAGGGCGACTACACCGGCGCCTGCTTCCTCCTCCAACGCCTCGGCTTCACGGCGGAAGCCGCGGCCCACGACGACAACGGGTACACCCCGCTGCACCACTGCGCGCTGCATCCCGACCACCTGCGCGCGAAGCGAGCCGAGAAGGCGCCGTCCGACGGCGGCGACGACGCGCCGGAAACGCCGGCGAGGCTGCTCGCGGAGTACAAGGCGGCGGTGGTCCTCCTCCTGCGGGCCGGCGGCGGCGCGGAGCGGCTGGTGTCCGAGAACCCGGCGGACAAAGGGCACTCCGCGTTGCACCTCGCGGCGGCTGCCGGGCACGTGGTACTCGTGCGGCTGCTCGTCGCGGCGGGGGTCGACGTGGCAGCGAAAGGATCGAACGGCGTGACCGCCGCGCACGAAGCGTGCCGAGCGTTGCAAATCGCGGCTCTCCGCGAGCTGGTATCGAAGGGCGCGGCCATGGACATCGGCTGGCTGCCTCCAGTCACGCTGCACAGGGTAGTTGCCCTCGGCCGCGTTGCGGACGCGAAGTGGCTCCTGGACGCGGGCGTCGCCAGCGAGACCCCCGACCCCCGCATGGGCAGCGGCAGCGGGTGGCAGTCCACCGGTGCAGACGGCGAGCCGGTCGCCACGATGCCGCTGCACGTTGCCGTCTCCATCCCCGCATTCTTCTCGACGGAAGACGGCCTTGCCGTGGTCCGGCGGCTCGCCACGCCGGCCGCCGTCAAGGCGCGGACCGTCGCTGGGCACACGGCCCTGCACCGGGCCGCGTTCAAAGGCGCGTGCAGAGCTTGCACTCTGCTGCTGTCCCTCGACGCGGACCCGCACGCCCTGACGGCCAACACGCAAAACGCCGCGCCCCAAACGCCGCTCGACCTCTCGATCCAGCAGGGCCACGTCCCGACCATCTTCGTCCTGGTGCAGCACACCGACCCGTCGCTGCTGTCGAAGACCAGCCGGAGCGAGCTCGGGTTCCTTCTCGCCTGGAACGCGCCGGTGGTCATCGACGACGACGCGTCGAAGGTGCGGACGGCTTGCGCGAAGGTCTCGACGCCGGAAGCCGGATTGGCTGCGGCCCTGGCGTGGTCCGACCGAAAAGCTGCGTGCTGCGGGAGGGCGGGCGTCGTCGTCCAGTACTTGTGGCCGGGCGTGCTGAAGGTGGAGCTCGACGCCGAAGACGGCGAACAGGACCCGCACAACACCAGCGGCAGCGGCGGCGGCGGGGAGATGTACTTCGCGGAGGCAGTGGTCCACAGGACGGGCCCCGCCGGCGTTCCGCGGTTCCGCCGTCCGGTGCTCGGCACGCGCGCGCTGGACGGGAGGGCTGCTGCTGGAGGCCGAGCGGCGGCGCGCCGGGCGCCTGCGTCGCGCTCCGCCCTCGCCGCCCTCCGCTTCAGCAAAAAGTCAGAGCTCTTCGCCCCAAAAGGAACTGCGAGTCGCGCGTGGTGAATCGACATCGTCACAGCTTCGTTGCTACTGTTACACCACCTCGTCGTCGGTAGGACCTGACCGGTCTTGCCGATGAAACTTCAAGCTCACAGACAGCAGGCATGCGGCAGCATCGTAGAGTCTCAATGTGACGACAACAAGAGCAATAGGCCCCCGTCTACACCGCCACTTGCCCAGGAGGTGTCGTGCTTCGGAGCCGGGTAGAAGGCGGCGCTGGCGTCCGACAAGGAGGCTGCGTGCGGCAGGCGTGGGTCGTCGTCCAGTATTGGTGGCTGGGCGTGTTGAAGAGGGAGCTCGACGCGGAAGACGGCGACGAGGACCCGCAGGGCTCCTGCAGCAGCAGCAGCAGCGGCAGCAGCAAAGGAACTGCGAGCCGCGCGCGTGGTGAAGCGACGTCATCACAGCTTGCAGACCCAGTTGTTACAGTCACGCCGCAACGTAGAATCCAGGGTCTAAGTGGGCGACTTCTGATAAGCAGGACTGGCGACGCGGGATGACAAGGTGTCCGAGTGATCGCTCCCACAAAGTATACTTGTATCGAAGAGGGAGTCCAGAAGCAACGTCTGTCAAGCATGCGTGACTCAGCCGTGTTTTAAAGGTGAGATGAGAGGCATCGGCTCACTCTGTCAAAGGACTATACCACAAAGCGTACTTGTATCACAAAGCCGAACACAGGGCACGCACACAGGTTTTCTACCGAACGACCTTTTATTTCTCACCCACCCTATAACCTCTGTACGACGTGCAGAGCTCTCGAGTGTTTTCTTAAGGCTGTGGTTTCCACCAGGGCTTAAGCAAGAGCAACGACGTCAGCCTTTTTACGCTTTTTGCATGAAGAAACAGCAGCGACAGTGGCTGAGATGCTAGGAAAATATTTGCAAGCGCTCATGCTGGCCTCTGTGCAAGGCAGTGTCTGGGTGACGGAACTGAGGGCACACCGCCGTCTAGCAATCTGCCGTGGGTGTGTGTGTGTATCTCTCGCACGAGGAACCTATTGGAACCCTTTTATTCTAACTTGAAAAGGGATGGTGTCGCTGGCAGCGGTTGTGCTGTGCAGCGGCAGTGATATCACGGTGCAAAGCACGGAAGAACGCCCGCAGGAGGTAGGAGCACTTCGGTCTACCCGCTGCTCGGTGGCAACGAAATGATCTTCCTTCTCGCATTTCCGATGCAGAGCTTGGGTCGGCATCCCGAAACCAGCAACGAAACGGGATCCTGCTGCACAGGGTATTCGCCGGTTATCCCCTGGAAATGAGTCGACTTGCCTGCCGCTGTCACGGGACACCGGAGGGGATGGACCGGCTTAGTATACTGTACAGGACGGATCTGACAAGTAAGAGAGCGATACCTCTTGTTTGCCCGCGAACAACACAAGGGAGAGCAACGTTTCGCGCGTTTGGACCCATGGAGCGCCGCCAGATCACCCGAGAAAGAAAAGGACGACTCATATTGTCCAAACAAACAAGAAAGGAAGAAGGATGAAGTCGCTGACGGCAATTGTGCTGCGCAGTGGCAGCAGAGGTACGATCCAAGCGCGGAGGAAGACCACCGCCGCCAGCCCTCCGTTCAACCAGCCGCTTGGCGGCAACGAAATGCCGCGGTTCCACGGGCCGGCGACGATGTTCCGGCTGCCTCCATCTACGTCCGCCGAGGGTCTGCACATCGCCATTGTGGGGGTCGGTCTCGACATCGGAACCAGCAACCGGACAGGCACACGGTTCGGACCGAGGCAAATCAGGGCAGAGTCCTGCATGGTGCGGCCGTACGGTATGGCAACTAAAGGAGCACCGTTCGACTCGTTTCAAGTGGGCGACATCGGGGACGTCCCGCTCAACGCGTACAACCTTCCCAAGTCGGTGGCGATCATCGAGGACTTCTACGCAACCCACGTAGTTCCGCACGCGAAGCCGGTCTCCCTCGGTGGAGATCACACCATCAGCCTTCCCATTCTGCGTGCGTTGTACCAGAAACGCGGCGTTCCGTTAGCCCTTGTCCACATCGACGCGCACGCAGACGTCAGCGATCACATGTTCGGCGAGCGGGTTGCCCACGGGACTATCTTCAGGCGCGCCATCGAAGAAGGCCTGGTCGACCCCCACAAAATGGTGCAGCTAGGCATCCGCGGGACCGGCTACACAGCGCACGACTTCGACTGGACCGTGCAGCAGGGGGCCACCATCTTTCCCGCGGAGCAGTGCTGGTACCGCTCGATGGAGCCCATCATGGAACAGGTGCGGGAGATAATAGGTCCGGACACTCCGACGTACCTGACGTTCGACATCGACGGTCTCGACCCGTCCGTTGCACCTGGCACCGGCACGCCAGAGCCAGGCGGGCTCCTGGCCTCGCAGGGAGTGGAAATCATCCGCGGCTGCTTCGGCCTCAATTTGGTAGGCGCCGACATTGTTGAAGTCTCGCCCCCGTCCGATTTGTCCGGCAACACGTCTCTGCTCGCCGCAAACTTAGTCTTCGAAATGCTCTGCTCGTTCCCTGGCTGCATCCGGCGGTAGTCAGCGCTTGACACAGTATTTGAAAGAAGACGTGCGGGAACACGACATCGGTGGCCAAGATTGCACAGTAAAGCTCTGCGGCCTCGCAGTCATCTTACCTGTTTATAGCCCCTACGAACCTGACGATTCACTCGTTTTACTCTGGATGTGGCTGTCCCTCTGACGCGTCTTACGTCCGTACGATTTGTCCGGCAACACTTTGCACGCAACAGACTCGGGGTGCTCTGTTCGTCCCCTGGCCGCATCCGGCGGGTTGCCAGCGCTGATGAGAGTGCGTGGAGCACTACCGACGTGCAGGAGAACTCTGCGGCCTTTTCGTGCAGTGATGGTACCGTTTTGTGGCCCCACGAGCTTGACGGCCGACCGAACGGGACCAGCTTGCGTAGCTTAAATCGGATGACAAGATGGCAATCAGAACGTCCAACCTGCACGTCGTACTCTGGATCTTGTGACGTTTGACGCGTCTTGCGGTCCAGAAGTGGAAGACTGAACCCTCGGAGGTCTAGTAGTGGAAGACTGAACCCTCGGAGGTCTAGTAGTGGAAGACTGAACCCTCGGAGGTCTAGTAGTGGAAGACTGAACCCTCGGAGGTCTAGTAGTGGAAGACTGAACCCTCGGAGGTCTAGTAGTGGAAGACTGAACCCTCGGAGGTCTAGTAGTGGAAGACTGAACCCTCGGAGGTCTAGTAGTGGAAGACTGAACCCTCGGAGGTCTAGTAGTGGAAGACTGAACCCTCGGAGGTCTAGTAGTGGAAGACTGATCCTACACTGCCCCACACCCCGTTCCAGCGGATACTTTGCGCACCCGAAATGCTGCCCTCCGCTCGCGGAGGATTGCTTCCTCGCGCTCTTTCTCCTTTGGTTTCAACCATTGGTGCTGCACGCTGCACACGGCAAACCCATGTCCAACGTGTTCTAATTACCTTCACAGCATTCCGTAGAAAAGAAGACCCGTCAGTGCGTTCTAGCGAGTCGCAGTCATACATTGGGAAGTGCCCTGAGGTTTTCAACTGATTGCTCGGACACGGTTGTCTCCCCATGACGGATTTGCCTGTGATCTTGCATGCGCATGGGTGGGTTCTGGCTGTGACAGCTATGAATAGCCGCCTGACGGAACAAACGTACCTTAAACCTTGCTGAGAGTGATGATCTTCCCCAATTCCGGTGCAAAGATTCGAGATTTGAAAGAATATTCATCTGAAGCAGCGTCGGGGTTTTTCGTTATTACTATTGACTTCGCACGTGATTCGCTCTGAACTGTGCCCGTGCAAGCGGGCTCGTCTGTTTTACACTACACACACAGAGCGCCGACATCGTTGTTCAAGCAAAACAAAGAGCGAACTTACCGCTGGCATAGTATTTTGTTTCATTCCTTAACTGCTTACCTGAAGCGCACCTCTAAATTACTTTCTAAACAAACAATGGTCGCAAGAGGCCAAACTGGCCGTCCCTCAGGATCGACGCTAACTCAAGAATCAAACAACACCGCCGGTGTATTTTCCCGGTCGAACACTGCTGTCGTTGAAGAGGGAACGTGCAGAGAAAAGCATGTACCGCCTTCATGCAGCAGCTCTCGCCTTCGTCGCGCCTTTATTCGTCGTTCCCTTTCTTGCCGTTTTGTTTGTGTGTGCACCTGCTGTCACCCGGTGCATGTATACGTAGTGGTATCCGCAGGACGCGCCGCAGTGGAAGCTGAACTTTCCTATCAATACGCTCGCCGCCGCCATAGTAGACAAGAAGAGGAGAACCCGCAGCGTAGCGAGACGGGTGGTCTCCGGTCCCCCGCAAACCGCCTGCCAGGATGCCTCTGGCTGTGCCTACGGCGCCGTCACCCACCGTGCCAGAGTCGCCGGCCGCAGCACGCCTCCGACGGGACGGCTACCGTAGCGGTACGGGAGGAAGGACCTGCAATCTTCCGGAGAGATGGCCCCCGCGGTCATGCCCAATATGGGAAAGGAGGTCCTTCCCTCCTGCATGCCTTAGCGCAAGGACGGAAGGACCACTGCCTCTCCTGTCGGTAATACGATGGTGGTCAACCCCGCATGGAATACCATCAAAGACTGGCAAGTGAAGGTGACTGGTATCCACAAGGCAAGAACGCTAATCACGAGAGTGTAGGTTCGCAGCTTTTAGTGCGTGACCCAGAAATTACGTTGTCGAGGTTCAAACTATGAAATTGAACGCTTCCAAAATTCCTCGGACATTCGTATATAAATGAAAAGCGACGCGGTGAGGACATTTTACCTCAATGAGAACCCCCCCAGGCATCGATAAAGAAGATCCCCCCCAGGTGGGAGTTGAGCGGCGAGAGATGTCCCGGAAGACGCACGCGTGCTTCCGGCTGCTGGCGGCAGCTTTTGCCATTGCGGCGCTGGTGCCAGGTGCCGGTGCCGACACGTGCTCCGATAACCTGCTGGCGAATATAACAGCAGGGTACAACGCCTTGATTCACCCGACGAGCAGCAGCGGCGCAATTCAGGTGAAGGTCACTGGGACCGTCACGAAAATCAACGAGTTCAGCACGAAGGAGCAGACCTTTCGCCTGAACATGTACTTCAGGCACCAGTGGGTGGACAGCCGGCTGGCGTGGGACCCCGAGGACTTCTGCAACGTGACGGTGCTGGAGAACTTGGAAAGCCGCCTGTTCTGGGTCCCAGACTCGTTCTTCGCGACTGCGAACGAGGTCGAAACGCCGGACGCGGAGGAGTACGTCCTCGTCCGGAGCAACGGAGAGCTCCTGTGGTCCAAGCGGATCGTGCTGACGTTGTTCTGCTCGATGGACTTCAAGTGGTACCCCTTCGACGACCAAAACTGCGAAACGTCGGTGGAAAGCTATGCTTACGGCCCGGAGGTGATGGTGTTCGTCCAGCCCGCGCCTACCGACCGGTTCAGCGCCGCGATCGAGTTCCTGAACGAGAAGGTGGGCACAGTGGCCTCTTACACGCTCGATGACCCGGTCGCTGAGGTCGGGACGCTGGAGATCGGCGGGAACAAGTTCTCTCGGGTCCAATACTTCTGGCACTTCACCCGGAAGAAGGGTCGCTACATCATCACCGCGTTCTCGCAGCTTTGGCTGGTCGGGCTCATGTCGTTCGTCGGCATGTACGTTGACTACTCTGTCGCACCCGCGCGTGTCGGTCTCGCGTTGTTTGCGGTATTGACGATGATGAACCTCTTATCCCGGCTGCAAGCTGACGTACCCGTTGTGCCCTACATTACAGCGATGGACGTCATGTACCTCTTCTCCATCTTCTTCGTGGTGATGAACGTGATGGAATACTGCACGCTCAATTATACAATCACGCTGATCAAGCAAAAGGAAGCGAAGGTTGCTGAGTTGAAGAGGAGGCGGGGCTTAGTCCCGAAGAACGCCCGCCGAAGGAACTGCACGCCGGCAGACGTGAAGCTCGCGACGTCTGAGTGCAAGGAGTTGTTCAACTTGTACGACCCTGCAAGGACTGGCGAGATTTCGAAGGAAGAGTTGAGGTCTCTCCTGCAGAGTTGCGCGGGGGACAGAGGGCGGACGATCCCTGATGCGGTGCTCGACAAGGAGTTGGGCACGCTGGGCCACACGGCCACGTTCGGCGACGTGATTGCGATTGTCACCGGGAACGGAGACATCGCGCAGTCTATGGCGATGGACATCGAGAGTCGCTCGGCCGTCATCGTCTGCGGCAGGCCGATTGTGCGGTCAACCGTCGAAAAATGCGAGCAACTGTACCGGACCTGGGCTCTGACCGCCTACATCTTGGCGAACCTACTGTGGTTCATCATCGTCTTGGCGCAGGACGACAAAGTCGCGATAGGCGTATCCGTCCCTGCTGTCTTCCTGTACGTGACTGGTTTTGCCTTCAACGTCAAACAGATGTTCTTCGCGGACCATTCACGCGCAGCGCGCGCCAATCGGCATCCGGATGCCGTCGAGGTGTGTTTCTTTTTGCAATTCGACCACGGATGCAACCCTGCGTGCAGGCGGCATGTTTCGTAGTAACAATGCTTTGTAAACACGAAAGAGAACGCTGGCAGCGTGTTTGGGAGAAGATTAGCCTAACGGTCATATTCACTCTCTATCAACCACTAATAGGCTAATCCTCCCCCGGCACGTACAAACAAACACACGCCTAGTCTTTTTGGAGTACAAATACTCTTGCGGGTTGCCCTTCCATGTATTGTGGCTGGCACCGCGCAAACAAAACGAAGCGCCTGTCTTTTTTAGTACTAACAACCTCATCTGCCCTACATTGTACGTGGGCCAGCCAATAGTTTTAAAAATCCCCATATCGACGAAGGTCGCCTGGAGACTTTAAAACCCCGGAGTTTCAAGCGAACTTTCACTCTAAAAAAAAAACCCAACCCGCCACGACTCCTGCCAACTGACTGAGCGATCATCGCCGAAACAAGAAGGTCGAAATACAACGGATTGACTTTCATCGTCGGCAAACACAAAACAGCTGGAAATGTCTCCCACGGAGAAGAGAGATCACGAAGAAGTCTTCCTGCCGTAAACGTCTCACGCATTTTTCTGAAGTCGCTGGGTGCTGGTCAGCTCGCAAGACGTAGAGAAGGAAGGGGGCGAAGATCCAGGCTGCCCTCTGACCGCCGTCGTAAACTTTGCATGGCTTGGGCGGTCGAGACGCAGTCCTCTTCAGTGTGTCCTGCACTCGACCACACCACAAATTCCGCGTATTACAAGCTCCGCATGCCGGACCACCATCAAGAACCATTAATTGCGTTGGTAGTTCCCTTTCTCAAGAAGTATACAAAAGTCTTTTTTTTACCTAAGCGCCAGCTTGAAAGGAAATATGCTCGACGATGCTGCCCGACAAAGAACAGAAGGGATTCCAAGTCCTGTAACTACGTGTTGAACGGACGTTAGGTCATGCGGGTCTACCCCCCCTACACGACGCCGTGTGTTGTAAGCGAAGAACAAATCAGATTGTGTTTGTATTGTATTTGCCCCTCAACCTCTATCCTCCCTTCCATTCGGAGTCGAAGCAGCTACGCTGAGTATTTTCCCGAACCCGTTTTCACATTTCTTCGAAGTACGCATTTAAGTACCCTCGGGTGCCCGCTCCTTCCCTCCTCCCTTGTCATGAACGGGAACCCCATACAGATGGTCAAACAAAGCAAGTTCAATCTCATGCCACTCCACAGACGGAGGGAAGGGGTTTATACAACTGGGTGCAGCCAAGGTGGTCAGCGACACCCCGGTGCGCGTGTGGGGGGGTACGTCAGGTATTGAAAACCACAGCCTCCTGGCTGCTCTTGGAGCCACACTAGAGTCTGCCCATCGAGCTTGAAACCTCAAGGAGAGTGCGTTTTAGCAGGGCAAGGGAGGCTGACCAAAGAGTATGTTTCTTCCCAACTGCTGCGGTCCTGGGGGCCCAGGTGGTTTCGTGCCGTGGAAACTCTCTAGAGCCACTCACTTCGCTCTCTCTGTCAACAGTCCAGATCAGGGCTTCGTGTCCTGATGCGTATCGTTGGATGCGTACGCGACTCTTGAAAATCTTCGACGGAGAAGGTTGCCCTCCCGTTCTGTCGCACAAGTTAATGAAACTGATCAAGAAAGGTTGGCCCGTGGACACATTGCCTCAAGCTATAAAGCTGGAGTGGGACGGTGCCCTCCATTTCCAGGCCTCCACACTTCAGTCACGGAAGGCAAGTGCTTCACCACCTCCTTTTGTGAAGTCGAACGTGTTTTATACCCCCTCCTCATGCGGTCATACGCGTTTTCTCATCACCGCACTGTCCCCCTGATGCTCAATAAATCTTTTGCCTGTCTCTTCGTTTGATCATGATGAAGAAAGCCAGGTAGTCCGTCTCTGTCGGTGAAAAGGAAGCAATCGAATATTTAGTTCTTCGAAAGAAAAAAAAGTTTCCAACACCCGAACTTGTGTGCGTGCGCGTGTGTGTGTGTGTGTGTGTGTGTGTGTGTGTGTGTGTGTGTGTGTGTGTGTGTGTGTGTGTGTGTGTGTGTGTGTGTGTGTGTGTGTGTGTGTGTGTGTGTGTGTGTGTGTGTGTGTGTGTGTGTGTGTGTGTGTGTGTGTGTGTGTGTGTGTGTGTGTGTGTGTGTGTGTGTGTGTGTGTGTGTGTGTGTGTGTGTGTGTGTGTGTGTGTGTGTGTGTGTGTGTGTGTGTGTGTGTGTGTGTATGTGTATGTGTATGTGTATGTGTATGTGTATGTGTATGTGTATGTGTATGTGTATGTGTATGTGTATGTGTATGTGTATGTGTATGTGTATGTGTATGTGTTTGTGTGTGTGTTGTGTGTGTGTATAAGTGCGGCGTTGGAATCCTGTCCGTTTCTTCACATTTTTCCAGGATGTCTTCGCTGTTTTTGGCAGCAAAGCGAAAGGAATAAACAAGGCATGGACCGCGGGTAGATGTGAGAAAACCTGCGTATTGCCAGTTTCTGCTTGACTCCTCCATCCTCGCTTCGGCGAGCGGAAATATGTATTCAGAAACGTAGGATTCCAACTTGACCGAACGAGTTTAAGCAAACTTGCTAGGTATCTATGGTGTAGTGTACGTGCGTGTATGTGAGTCGGGACGCATGTGTGGAACGTGTGAATGCGCCGGAGTGTTTCGGATACAATATTATTAAAGGACGTGGCCGTCCGCACACTGCTTGTTGCCTACATTCCATTCCCACTTCCTGCACTCAACAGAACAGACACAAAACCCTCAGCCCCAGTCCAGTGACATTTTGAGGTTTCGTGACGGAGTGACGCATCACCCGAAACGAGCAACATCCTCCAGTCTCTTCAGTCTCCCCCCCAAGCTCCCATCCCACGCAAGCTTTTACGGTCAACCGGAGACTTTAAAATGCCGACCTCTTCTCAATCCACAAATAACGCCTGAGACGCCGAAAGCGTGTTTGGGTGGATTGACTAGAGTTCCAACGCTACTGAATGCGTTCTAATGAGGCGCATCCACGAGTAGGGCGGGCGCCGTGAGAGTTTTAACTGATTGCTAACAGATACGGTTCTACGGGGCCTTTCTCCCTCGTTGCGTGGGTGGTCCTGGTTGTGACGAGTTATGGGCTGACACCTGACACACGTTCCGCGCTGGATAACCCGCCTAATAAGTGTCCGTGGCTTAGAAGACTGCAAAACGGTGCAGATACGACCAGTGCAGTGTTGAGCACCGAACACTTTTCTGCATGTTCTTGTAGCCCCCACTTCCCCTTCTTGTCCCCGAACCATATTAATTGCGCCCAGCATCGCCGGAGAGGCATGGTTCCGCTCGTATTCACAAGCTATTGTTGTTCTTTTTTCTTTTAAGAATAAAACAAAACTACGCATTTCTTTCGTTTGTTTGTTTGTTTGTTTGTTTGTACAGAAGGGAGCATTTCAGGACGAACGGCACACGAAAAGTTGCACAAAACCCCCCCGCACCAAAGGCTCCTTAGAAGAAGACTTGTTGCTAGCATCAAACATGCACGAGACGCAACGTTCTGCCCCAACGTTAACCGCAACGATTTCCCCCGAGAGGCTCAGAGAAGGCCAAGAATATTTTACCCGGATCGTTTTCGGCCATTGTTGATGCTGATCGTCCGCTTGTCCGTTACTTCGTTGAAATGTTCTCTTCCGCTTGTGTACCAGCGCCGGACCTGTGTCCCGCTGCAGTGCGTTTTTTGTTTGACTGGCGCCGCTTTCATGAACTCATGACTCAAAGAACGAATTGCAGTGCATCTTTACACCGCTTCTTCCCGAAGACAGCAACACACGGAGATGAAAAGTTCAAGGGCATGTGCAACGTACAGAGAGCAGCTGACTTTTCTCCCGAAGACTGCAGCACACTGAGATGAAAAGTTCAAGGGCATGTGCAACGTACAGAGAGCAGCTGACTTTTCTCCCGAAGACTGCAGCACACGGAGATGAAAAGTTCAAGGGCATGTGCAACGTACAGAGAGCAGCTGACTTTTCTCCCGAAGACTGCAGCACACTGAGATGAAAAGTTCAAGGGCATGTGTAGCGTTCTGTGTATGTTACGTTTTAGCAAAAACGAAGTGCCAGAAATGTAACGTACAGAGCGCAGCTGACTTTTCCTCACCACCAGAGCCTCATAAACGAGGGTGGTAATCAACAAGGCGGACCAGGTACAGACTGCAGACACCAACCGAGCGCGCCCCGGTGCTGAACCAGGAAGTGGGAAGCTACAAGCCGAAGCTTTTCGTTAAGAACTGGCTGCAAACAGGAAGGATGTTCCCATTGCCGAAGATCATCCGGAGACTTTGAATTTCCGGAGTATCAAGAGAACTTGCACTCTGAGAAAGTTCTCTTTTCTCTGTCTTTCACGTCACAGACAGCTATGTAGCGAAGTTGTCCTGGATTGTTTTGTTGTTTAAGCACCTGCTTTGTAGGAAATACCTGAGGAGACTGCCAGTTGCGAAATCTCAAAGGAGTGCTGTAGCCACACGAAACACAGGTAAATCTGGTAAATAAAGACCCACTGTGCAGTTGTATTGTTTTCCCCCTCTAGCCTCTGTCGAAATGAGCACAAGGCAGCCCCTCGAGTGTTTTCAGAGCCTTAGCGAGAGTGGGCGGCACTGATTTTTGCTGGAGTTTTATGTCAGCTAAATCCGACCAAAGCCTTCGTGGGCTTCGCAATCGACACTAACAGGTGTAGTTCTCGATTCGCAAGTTAAGTTCCGGACAAAGTACATTTGGGGTACACCATTTCCGAGCTCGTTGGTCTGTGCTCTGTCCGATGACTGTCATAGGACAAGTCCACACCCAGACCTGGTCGCCGGAGGAGATATAAGGGGATGACTGGTAAAGACACACTCTTGGAGTGTACACACTGAGAAAAGAAACACTGGGATGTATCTGTCGGCAGAACAGACACTCATCACAGTTTCGGCACGGACAGACGAGTATTCCAGCCGCAATCGACGTTAAAACCACCACAGGTAGTTGGCCTAGGGGGGTGGAGGGCCGGAAAAGGACGGAGCGCGGCCGCAGCTACTTTTAAGAAGCCGAACCAAATGGGCATCCGCCCATGGACGCTCCAACAGGCTGTTTTTGCACCGCTGTCTCTGCTCCTGCTGATCGGCGTTCGTGATGCTGCTGCCCAGTATGCTCCTGTTCTTTTCAATGTCCAAGCCTCACGTCAAGTGCGGGCCAGCATTGCGTGAGGCTCCATTGCGTTATTACTGTTATTGAGCCAGGTTTCTTCCCTTCCTTCCCAGCGGAGCCCGTTTTATCCTTGGCTGTTTCTCACGAAGGGGGGCGTCGGTCTTGCTTTAGGTTGCGTAAGGTTCTCCGACGCCCGAACTTGCGGGCGGCACCTTTAGTCAACTGTTGCCTGCAGCATTGGACAATGTTGCTGCGTATCTGTATCATGCAGGGTCAAAACCTTGTGTCTTTTTGGTAAACAGGCTTGCCCCAAAATGTGGGTGTTTTTTCCAGGTCAAAAAAAGACACAAACTTTTGACCCTGCATGGTGTATAGGGCTCGCAAAGCGGGTCACAGCCTCTTGTTACGTTCGTGCATGTCGCTGCATACACAAGTTCCACAAGTGGGGCAGCAGGACACCTTGTCCAGGTGGGTAGCGTCACCTCCCCGATGCGAGCTGATTGCCGGTTGGATGCGGGCAACTGCACCTTTGTACCACCGACACCCTCTGGGTGCTTCCAGGTTACGCGCAATCGGGGGTTTGAAACATGATGATTAATATCAAAAGCCCGCACCCACGCGGCGTTGACTGTGGCTGGTCTATGTAAGGGATGCCTTGATGTTACTTTGATCGAACTCGCACGAAGCTGAAAGAAAAGTTGTACAACTACTACTCCTACAATACCACCAGGCAACCATTCCCGGGCCCGAAGCTTATAGTAGAAGCGACGAGCGCGACGCTCGACGCGCTGGACGAAGCGCGCTGCAAAGCGACGCCGGCCGCCTGCGGCTGCGCGGCGGCGCTTTCGCCGTGCACGGGCCACGACCACGGCGACGTGCCCGGGTTCGCCGAGGCGATGGCCGCCGAGATCGGCGTCGATGCCGCGCGGCTGCGCGTGCGGCGGACCGGCGGGCTGCCGGGCAGGACGCCCCGGCAGCTGGCCGACCAGTTCGCGCAGGACCGGCGCGACGTCGACGAGGAGCGGCTGAACGTGACGGCCGCCGCGGGCGAGGAACCCTTCGGCGGCGTCGCGTACGTCGAAAACGTGTTCGGGCTCGCCTCCGACGGCGCCCAGCGCGTAGGCGGCGCGCTGCGCGCCGACGTGGCCGCGGCGCTGGGCGTCCCGGAGGAGTGGGTCACCACGTTGTCCACTCCGTGGCTGTCCCCCACGGGCAGCGGCACCCGCGTCGTCTGGGCTGTCGACTTGTCGAAGTCGGTCACACCGTACGACACAGTAGCGCGGTACTCTCCCCCGTTCAGCGTCCCGAGCCTCGTCGCGCAGCTGCCGTACGCGATGAACGGCCTGCCCAGCCTCAAGCACCAGCCGGCGGCGGCTTCGAACGGTTCTATCTCGCTGGAAGGCTTGACCCTCGAGTCTCTGACGCCGGATGAAGTGAAATTGTTGCAAGATGCCGTCGCGGAGTGCATCGCCGGGCTGGTCTCGCCGCTAGCTCCGGCATCCGCAGTGAGCGTCTCCGGCTCGAAGGACTGCTCGGAGTGCTTTGACTTCGACGTAGACTACGCCGCCGTCCAAGCCGCGACGAACCTGCTCCAGCCCGAAGTTGACGATCGGATCGAGTACGCGCTTTCGCGCGACGTCGTAATCTACGGCATCGCCGCCGTTTGGCGGTCGCTGCTCCGCGTCCGGACCGCCGCGGTGGCGGGCCACCCGTCCGTCGTCGTCCTCTGCAGGGGCACCGCCGCCGCTTGCCCGTCGGCGGCGCCGCCCACGAGCGCTGGGTACCCACCCATGACCGAAGCGCCCGGGCTCTTCGCGTTCGCCGGCAGCGGCGCCGCCGACGTCACCGAGGCCGAGCTGGCGGTGCTGCACCGGGCGGTGGTAGACGACTTGGCGGCCGGCGTGAACCTCGCGTCGGCGGACCTCCGCGCGCAGCTGCAGGTCGACCCTACCACGGGCGCCCTGTCCGCAGCGTGGCTTGTCGAGGTGCCGGCAGCGCGCAAGCCCGCGGCGGACGAGGCGCTGCGGGGATACTGGGACGGGAGAACCGAGTTTTCGTTCCGAAGGCTGCACGACGCGTTCTCCGGGCTCGACGGCGGCTCGGGCACCGTCGCGTTCGTCGACAAGAAGGACGGTAGGAAGCCGCGTGTGTTGGACGCGGCCCGCGTTGCTGTGCAGGTTTCACCCCCGTCCGGCGTGTTCAACGCGACGCTGTTCAAGGAAGAAGTCGTCGCCACCCTCGGCCTGTCCGACTGCGGGTACTCCCCGGACACCGCGATCGTGGCAGTTGACGACCTGGCCTTCGGATCTGGCGCCTTCGTCACGCTGACGCTTTCTTTCGGCGACTGCAGCCGCGCGCAGCCCGCCCGCAGCACCCTCGAAGTGACGGTGGCCGGCGACCCGACCGGCGCGGTTACCGACGGCGAGGTGCGGCAGGCAGTCGTCGACACGTTCGTTTGCTGCTCGGCGGAGTGCGCCGCGTCTTCGAAGTGCACGACGCTCGGCGTGCTGGCCGTCGACACGTCCAACCTGGAGTGTGCGCAGCTCGTGTACCAGTCCGCCTGCAACAACGCCTCGCTGTGCACGTGGATGGTGCGCTTTTTCTTCTCTCACACACCACTTTATCTTTAGCCATACTACAACTCTCTTGCACCTGCTTTGTATGAAGTACTCGAAAAAGCCGCCAGTTGCAAAATCCCAAAGGGAACTGTGTTCTGCTGTCTGCAACTAACCGTCGGAAAATCTGAGGAGAGTTAGTTGTTGTCACCAAACAAAGAAATGTTGGAGGAATGAGAGAAGCGCGTCACCGCAAACCGCGGTGTTCTTTCTTGTTCTCACTGGCACCGCATAGCACGCGGCGTACAAAAACAATTCCCCGTTTCACCGAGACTTCACTCAAGGCTAATGAAACCCCCCGGCTTTCGTATTATTCTGGGTGGCGTTCATTCACCGGCAGTCATTCACACGTTTCAACGTCGAGGTTCAAGAAACTTTTAACTCTAACTGGTGCGTTGCTCAGGGTAGTCGAAGGCCTGACAATCACACTAATGCAACAAATTTACAACTCTAACTGCAGGGAACGGCATGCAATGACACGACGAGCAACCCTGTGGCGTCGCCCGACTCGTCTGCAGAGGGACCCAAGGATCTGGCAGCGGCTGACGAAGACGACAGTGGCCTGTCATCGTCGGAGGTTATTCTGATAGTAGTCGTGTCTATCGTTGTGTGCTTGGCTTGTCTGATGATTGCCTACACAATGCGGGACAAGCGCGCAACGCACGGAAGCTCGTCTTACATGGGTCCCGGGTTCGATCGACAGTCGGAACCGGACAGCGACAACGGGCTCCGCATGCGGCATTTGTATTCGGAGCAAGACTTCGACAGAAGTTCAGACCTGCAACCGCTGCCGATGGGCGCGCTTGAGAGGTCGCACGGCACGTCATCGCCGTCGGTCGTGCCTTCGTCTGGTGTGTGCGACCAGTCGCCGAGTGGGGGAATGGGCAACCCGTTGGGGCTCCCGTCGATGGAGTCGTTCGGCTGCTTGGGCGGCGACGAGATGGAGATCGAGCGGATCGCGTCCAGTGCGAGTCTGAGGAGCGGCCGCGGGGCGCGGGACGCGCACGCCGACGATGTCCTCCCGTTGCCAGCCCTCGGCGGGGCCTTCTCGCAGCGCCTGTCGAGATTGGTGCACGGCCGGCCGCCGTCTCCGCCCCAGCTCGCGAACAACTTGTTCAGTCCCGGGACGCCGTATGAGCTTGCCACACCGTCCGCTTCATCCATCCAACCCGTGGGCCCAACGCCTTCTCGCACCTTCCAGCGCGAGACATCGACACTAAGCCACGCTACGAGCTCACCTGGCTACGCAGTCGCGCCGTCGATGTTCGATGTGTCGGCTTCGAGTCTGTCGGGGCACCTGCCATCGAGCAACGCGACCCCCAGGCAGCCGGTCCCCATCGTCGGGCGCAGCGCGGGGAGGGGAAGCGGCGAGCGGGCCTTGCTCAACTTCGAAGCCGCGCTGCCGCCGAGCCGCATGAACGGCCTCCCCTCCGGCGGCGACGCGGGCGACACCAGCTTGGGCGAGCTCCCGTCGCTGTCCAACAGCCGCAGCTCGTACTCCTCGCTCCGCGACGGCAAAGACCGTCCGGCGTCCTCTCGGGTTCGGCAAGACCGAGTCAGTACCCAGACACCGCAGGCGCCGCCTGCCACGGTATGCCTCACCTGCATCCTTGTCAGTACCCCGTCTGCACACACCATTCTCCCGCCCATCCTACCCAGGGATGTGCAAAGGTCTTGTTCAGAAGCGTATCGACTAGCGCCGATGGAGAATTACCCTTTCGCCCTCTTGTTCTGCACGCCTCGTTCTCGTGCGGGCGGTTGTCCGCCCAAAGTCTAGCAAGGTACGCCCCACAGGAAAAAAGACACGACAACACACTGACATACTCACAAACAACCCTCCATCACAGCGCGGTCTTCGGAGAGGGTTAGCGGAAACCGAACTGTACTTGTAGTGCGGCTTCCCTGTTCTGCTGCTGCTAGTCCAGAGTCGTACATGGAAGACTTCAGGCTGGTTCTCAGTCATGGCAAGATAGCCTGCAACGACGCCCCGAGGACACCGCTTCGAGGTGTATCGGAAATGTGTGGTAGAACGAAGCCCTCGGAGTTTCTCCGAGGAAATTCAGAAGCGAACCGACAGGGATTGCACCTTTGTTGATCTACACTCTCGACTTGAAGTTGTCTGGCCCCACGAGCGGCTCGGGCAAATTGTATTTATCAATACAGTTTGAACCGCAGCAGTGCGAGTTGCTGCCAGCTTGTCCATTGGCTGTCCGATGAGTGAACTCCGAAACGGATGCCCAAGCTATCCACCCCTTAGTCGGGCCGCGTGCTGGTATCACAGAAGCAGGCGTGCGTAGATGGTCGCCTCGAAATCCCTTGCCACGGCGCAAGGAAAAGGCATGGAGCTTCTCGCACCCCTCCAACCTCAGACAAACGTGTTTGCAAAGCCCCTTCACAACAACACAACACCAAAGTGGCCCAGGAAGCGGCATGTCTGAGTTCGACGTTTTCAATACAGTTCGTCGTTAGTCGGTCATCACAAGGTGATGTGCAGTCCAGCGTGGCACGGGCTTGTTCGGGAAGGTCTGCAGCATGTATGTTGTGTCCGACCGGCCATAAAGGGGTTCGAAAACGTTTTTTTTCCTGGCAAGACTAACACGTCCAACGAGCAGGCCTCGTAGTCGTGGGAAAACGTATGGGAGAAACACAATGGGGGTCGACTGCTGCCCTTTGCGCCATAGCTCCTGTTGGCACCGCCGCCCAGGAAAGCTCCTCGCCACACTTGGCAGGGCATCACAACAAGTGAAAAATGCTAGGTGGCCGTGAGACCGGCGACACGCTCCCTCCCGCCCCCATCCTTTTACCAAAGGATGACCCCGTTTGTTAACATCTCTCCTCGACCGTGGTATCGCGCTGCTTGTCTGCTCGATAAACGAGCAGTCCTTTGCCTGACGCGTTAGACCGCCATAGCCGCCTCACCGTCTTGAATTGATCGCCTGCGAGCAGACCTGCAATCAGCAACCTGACTGGTGGTGCAGCGCGACCCGGTTATTAATGCTGGAGAAGACAACCATTCGGCGGTCAAGCAGAGGGAAGAAAGTACTCGGCTCGAAAAAAGCGCCCGGTTCACCAGCATTTCTGAACAGACCACCAACCTGACTTCGGTGCGGCTCAAAACCCTCGGTTTACTACTACTTTCCGGTGGACCCCACCAGCAACACAAGGAATCAATCAAAAGAAATGAAGAACGTTAGAAGCCAGAGTTCCAGCCATGTACCATGGGGGGAGGAAGATGCAACGGAAAACTGCTCCCGACTCCAGAAAGTCAGTTGTTTCGGCTGGACCGGTAAAGCCCGCCCCCTCGTACTACAAAGGTGGTAACAACTGAAAGTCTCCGGAAAAAGTTAAAAGTACATCCCCCCGAGGGTGTCAAGTGAGTCGTACTCTTGTCCTAATAGTACGACTGCCTAAATAGTACGACTGCCTACATTGTACGACTGCCTAAATAGTACGACTGCCTAAATAGTACGACTGCCTAAATAGTACGACTGCCTAAATAGTACGACTGCCTAAATAGTACGACTGCCTAAATAGTACGACTGCCTAAATAGTACGACTGCCTAAATAGTACGACTGCCTAAATAGTACGACTGCCTAAATAGTACGACTGCCTAAATAGTACGACTGCCTAAATAGTACGACTGCCTAAATAGTACGACTGCCTAAATAGTACGACTGCCTAAATAGTACGACTGCCTAAATAGGACGACGAAAGGCACGGGATGGTGTGCCTGAGGCGGTCGGACGGCTTCTGTTATCTGCTTGCCTGCAGGGTTTTCTTTGACGCACACATCGAACGTGGCCGTCTTCGGCTTCTTCCCTTGGCCCCGCCGCTCGAGCTATTTTGGCATGAAACTGACCAAAGCAGGTGAGTTCCGCTAGCGCGCACTGCCTAAATAGTACGACTGCCTAAATAGTACGACTGCCTAAATAGTACGACTGCCTAAATAGTACGACTGCCTAAATAGTACGACTGCCTAAATAGTACGACTGCCTAAATAGTACGACTGCCTAAATAGTACGACTGCCTAAATAGTACGACTGCCTAAATAGTACGACTGCCTAAATAGTACGACTGCCTAAATAGTACGACTGCCTAAATAGTACGACTGCCTAAATAGTACGACTGCCTAAATAGTACGACTGCCTAAATAGTACGACTGCCTAAATAGTACGACTGCCTAAATAGTACGACTGCCTAAATAGTACGACTGCCTAAATAGTACGACTGCCTAAATAGTACGACTGCCTAAATAGTACGACTGCCTAAATAGTACGACTGCCTAAATAGTACGACTGCCTAAATAGTACGACTGCCTAAATAGTACGACTGCCTAAATAGTACGACTGCCTAAATAGTACGACTGCCTAAATAGTACGACTGCCTAAATAGTACGACTGCCTAAATAGTACGACTGCCTAAATAGTACGACTGCCTAAATAGTACGACTGCCTAAATAGTACGACTGCCTAAATAGTACGACTGCCTAAATAGTACGACTGCCTAAATAGTACGACTGCCTAAATAGGACGACTGCCTAAATAGGACGACGAAAGGCACGGGATGGTGTGCCTGAGGCGGTCGGACGGCTTCTGTTATCTGCTTGCCTGCAGGGTTTTCTTTGACGCACACATCGAACGTGGCCGTCTTCGGCTTCTTCCCTTGGCCCCGCCGCTCGAGCTATTTTGGCATGAAACTGACCAAAGCAGGTGAGTTCCGCTAGCGCGCACTGCCTAAATAGTACGACTGCCTAAATAGTACGACTGCCTAAATAGTACGACTGCCTAAATAGTACGACTGCCTAAATAGTACGACTGCCTAAATAGTACGACTGCCTAAATAGTACGACTGCCTAAATAGTACGACTGCCTAAATAGTACGACTGCCTAAATAGTACGACTGCCTAAATAGTACGACTGCCTAAATAGTACGACTGCCTAAATAGTACGACTGCCTAAATAGTACGACTGCCTAAATAGTACGACTGCCTAAATAGTACGACTGCCTAAATAGTACGACTGCCTAAATAGTACGACTGCCTAAATAGTACGACTGCCTAAATAGTACGACTGCCTAAATAGTACGACTGCCTAAATAGTACGACTGCCTAAATAGTACGACTGCCTAAATAGTACGACTGCCTAAATAGTACGACTGCCTAAATAGTACGACTGCCTAAATAGTACGACTGCCTAAATAGTACGACTGCCTAAATAGGACGACTGCATAAATAGTACGACTGTCCAAATACTACGACTGCCTAAATAGTACGACTGCCTAAATAGTACGACTGCCTAAATAGGACGACGAAAGGCACGGGATGGTGTGCCTGAGGCGGTCGGACGGCTTCTGTTATCTGCTTGCCTGCAGGGTTTTCTTTGACGCACACATCGAACGTGGCCGTCTTCGGCTTCTTCCCTTGGCCCCGCCGCTCGAGCTATTTTGGCATGAAACTGACCAAAGCAGGTGAGTTCCGCTAGCGCGCACTGCCTAAATAGTACGACTGCCTAAATAGTACGACTGCCTAAATAGTACGACTGCCTAAATAGTACGACTGCCTAAATAGTACGACTGCCTAAATAGTACGACTGCCTAAATAGTACGACTGCCTAAATAGTACGACTGCCTAAATAGTACGACTGCCTAAATAGTACGACTGCCTAAATAGTACGACTGCCTAAATAGTACGACTGCCTAAATAGTACGACTGCCTAAATAGTACGACTGCCTAAATAGTACGACTGCCTAAATAGTACGACTGCCTAAATAGTACGACTGCCTAAATAGTACGACTGCCTAAATAGTACGACTGCCTAAATAGTACGACTGCCTAAATAGTACGACTGCCTAAATAGTACGACTGCCTAAATAGTACGACTGCCTAAATAGTACGACTGCCTAAATAGTACGACTGCCTAAATAGTACGACTGCCTAAATAGTACGACTGCCTAAATAGTACGACTGCCTAAATAGTACGACTGCCTAAATAGTACGACTGCCTAAATAGTACGACTGCCTAAATAGTACGACTGCCTAAATAGTACGACTGCCTAAATAGTACGACTGCCTAAATAGTACGACTGCCTAAATAGTACGACTGCCTAAATAGTACGACTGCCTAAATAGTACGACTGCCTAAATAGTACGACTGCCTAAATAGTACGACTGCCTAAATAGTACGACTGCCTAAATAGTACGACTGCCTAAATAGTACGACTGCCTAAATAGTACGACTGCCTAAATAGTACGACTGCCTAAATAGTACGACTGCCTAAATAGTACGACTGCCTAAATAGTACGACTGCCTAAATAGTACGACTGCCTAAATAGTACGACTGCCTAAATAGTACGACTGCCTAAATAGTACGACTGCCTAAATAGTACGACTGCCTAAATAGTACGACTGCCTAAATAGTACGACTGCCTAAATAGTACGACTGCCTAAATAGTACGACTGCCTAAATAGTACGACTGCCTAAATAGTACGACTGCCTAAATAGTACGACTGCCTAAATAGTACGACTGCCTAAATAGTACGACTGCCTAAATAGTACGACTGCCTAAATAGTACGACTGCCTAAATAGTACGACTGCCTAAATAGTACGACTGCCTAAATAGGACGACTGCCTAAATAGTACGACTGCCTAAATAGTACGACTGCCTAAATAGTACGACTGCCTAAATAGTACGAGGGCCGGGTTTCCAAAAACCGGAGGTCGACTTTCGGACCCTAAGGGCGACAATGGGAAGAAGTGCTTTGAACTCGTGGAATCCAGCCCCCAGAACGCCACAAGACTGGAGGCAACCCGCGAAAATGAACAGTAAAAAAGCGGAAATGACCCTGTATTACGGTACAGTACGTGCTAACCTGCAGAAATAGAGAAAAGGGAGGACAGCAAAAAGAAAAAGAATTGGAAAAACACTAGTCTGTACGCCCCATTGTACGGGATCGTCGGAGAAACAAAAAGAAAACATACCAACGATTTAAAAGCTACAGTTTCTGTACTTTATTGGGAAGAGGGGGTGGACAAAGGTCGTCCACAGCTGGCATCTGAAAAGGGACCCGGCAAAAAGAAAGGAAATCAAAAAAAAAAAAAAAAAAAAAAGTCAGCGGACATCCTGCACATCATCATCACCAACTCTCCCGTGCACCAGCCTGCAAACATCCCCTCAGCTCCGCCATCGCTACGCTCTGTCACTCGCAGTCCACCGCAGCAGATCAGCAGCAGATAAACCCCCCGCTTTCAAACCCCTCTCCTGGCCAAGCAACCGTTTCTTAGCCCCATACGCTCCGACCCAATCACCATTCCCTCAACTCCCTCAGGAATCAGCACACCTCCCAACCTGCATCATCCTTATTCAACAGAAGTTCGCGCAAACCATGGATCAAATCAGCCTCCCCCGCACTCGTCCGCAGCTCCGCCATCGCTCCGCTTTGGAAACCGCAGACCATCGCAGCAGATCAGCAGCTACTGTAAGTGAACTAATTCAAACAACTCAATGAACGCCGTCACAGGCAACTGACTGAGCGAATATCGCCGGAAACACAAAAACCAACGATTTAAAAGCTACAGTTTCTGTACTTTATTGGTTGTACACGATTTTGAGGGTCACGCTAATACCCTGGTCTTATACGACTAAAAAAAAACCCCCCCAATGTCTACGCTCTCCGAAGAGCGAGTAATAGAGCTCGCTCACATTGAAAAGCTGCTGGACAAACAGCTGTCAGTGTGCGGTCCGAGGGAAGGCTTCGAGCAGCTCCTACAGACGATGCCGGAAGTCGTCCACACACACACCGTCGCCGGATTCTTCCGGGGCAACAGCATTAAGCTGTGTCAGCTGCGTGAAGGCGCGGATGTAACGAGGTTGATCTCTGTCGCAGCGCATGCTGGGTTCTCGGCGTATTTGGCAACGTGGGCACTGCCCGATCCGGAGAGAAGCGTACTCGACGCGTTCCAGACCAAAGACGGGCGGAAGGACGGCAGCATCAACCCCTTCGGAGAGATAGTTGGAGCGCTGCACGCACTGGGAGTCGACGGCAGAGTTGTGCGCACGGGAGCCAACGGCTACGAAATTAAAGTACCGAGGGACAGCGAACCCAAGTGGGTTGACCTGGCAGCGCTGCTAGAAGGGCCAGGCCTGGCGCTGAGGCACAACGGACGGTACATTATGACGAAAGAAGGGAAGGACAAGCAGAAGGAAGCGTTCAAAGAGAGGGCGAAAGGAGAGTACGGAGTCACGGGGGTCGACAAGGTAATGTACCATATGGAGGTCCTGGGGGCAATGCACACAGCAGGTGTCGAACCCGAAAGTGAACTGCGAGTCTTTCCGGTGTACGGGCTCAAGTCGGATGACCCCAAGTTTGTCGCATACGTCGTGCGAGGGCTGGGGGCGATAGACGAGGCTGAGCTCGCGAGGAAAGCCTTTCAGTCTCCCTTCGGGACGGTGCTACGTTTTGGGATGATCGAAGCGCTGATGAGGCCGGCGGAACCTCTGAACGAAGGTGATGAAGGCACACCAAGCGAGATGGAAAGCCTGGCAGAGGTAGAGCGCTCCGTTGACGAAGCAGCGGCTACACCGCCAGCCGGCCCGGCGCCACAGCCATCGGCTCTGCCGACGGCGGGCGCCCAGCCCAGCGAGCCAGCGGACAACGTCGACCGAGAGCTGACTGGGGAGGCGAACAGCGGGGAGATAGAACAACTCACTGGCACGAAAAGAGGCAATCCAAGTGAGCCAGGACTATCACCACCAAACAAGACGCCAGTCAAACGTCTGTAACGATGTAAACAGGCAGCGCCACAGTGTCTACGGCGACGACGGCATCCCAAGAAGACGGAAACAATCAATCGTACAATGAAGCAGCAGTGGAGACGCGTGCAAGCACGGCTGAGCCGGGGCTGATGCCACCGCGACCCGCCGACGAACCACAGATCCTTCCCTGCGATCAACAACCACGCCGGCAACAGCCAACCCGTATCAGTTTATCAGCATCAGAATCAAGAAGTCATCATTCTTCTACGTACATCACACGCCCCCCTACCGCCAACCTAGTCCCCACCCTCCCCCGACCAGCACCAAACGTCCCCCTCCTCCCGCTGCCTGATCAAACCCCCCCTACCCCACAAACCACAAACCTTCAAGCAATACGACGCGCTCAGTTAGACGATAGGAATATGCCCTCTCCTTGCCACCGCCTCGAACCGAATGCCCAACGTCCCAACAGCACGGACGTGCCCCTCCTGCCGCAGTCAGTACTAAACGACTCATCTATTCGAACCGATGCAACACTACCCACGGCGCCGCCCGAGAACACCACGGTATTCCCGCCACTACTCGGAAACCCGCCCCTCCGACAAGCGACGCATCCACGCACAGCCGCTCGAGCGATGGGGAGCAAGGTGAGAATCGTGAGCTGTAACGCCTGCGGGAAGAAAGACTTAGCAACGTACTTCGACCTACAACCCGAAGCCCACATACTAGCAACGTGTGAAATCGGACGGCAGAAGCAAGTCTTCGACGACATGGCGCAGCACAAGGGTTGGAACGTCGTAGTTGTAGCAGCAGACGAAACTGGAATTGCGCGGAGTGCGGTCTCGACTCGGGGAGACGTCCTGCACATTCTACGAACAGGATCGCACCGCACGGCCTGCTATGCGGACATCAAGCTGGGTGACCGAGTGCTTAGGGTGATCAGCGTTTACGTGCCCACCATGTTGCGGCGAACAGAAGCGGAGTCCTTAGCAGGGTGGATATGCAATACGATGCGAAGGGCAACAGACGAGTACGTTGTCGTCGGAGATTTCAACTGCAACACCGTACCTGCTTGCGAAGCGATTGTGCGCGCGTGCGCCAGCCGTGAATTGGTAGGGCAGAGAGGAACCTTCCGAAGGAGAAACTGCGAGACGTCGATTGACAGGGCCTTCGTGCCGCGCGGGTCGAACGTTTCACTCGAAGCCGTAAGGTTTACTGGAGGAAGCGACCATGCGTCGATATGCCTACAGTACGACCACTGCATCAAGAGAGTCATACCTCCAATGACTTACCCAATCGGGCGGCGTCCAGAGGCAGCCTCTTTTGACGACCTCATTCGAGGCATGGCAGGTTCCAACATGCACCACCCCCCTAAAAGGCGTACCACCAAGGTAGCTAGGCTGCAGCTCGCTATGAACAAACGACTACTACAGCGAAGTTCGACATCAAACCAGGAAGTCAGACGCCAGCTCAATGTGGAAGTCGCATCGATACGACGGAAGATCATCTTAATCACCAGAGGAGAGACGAGCAACCAAGTGGCACCCAAACGCAATCCGTACGAGCCGCCTATCATCCCTAACGTACCGGCTGTTATGGAGTACTACCGAGAGCGCTACAACGCCGTCTTGTACAAAGCCGCCAACAACGAACCCACCTTACACCGTGCACCGGAGGAAGCCCTTAGCACACGGAAGAAAAGAGAGAACCACGGCGTCCATCGACATTTTAAGCGCGGACGTTAAGAAGGCCATCGACGCTCTGAAGAAGACCGCAAGAACGACGGACTTTTCCGCGACATTCCTTACCTCCATCCGACCGACCGAAGTAGACATCATTTCACAACAATTCAACAGCTGGATTGCAGGAGGGATACCGGAAAAACACGCGCTCTCGTGGATTTTTCTAATTCGCAAGATGGGCCACAAGCGCACATCCGCGGCGGGCTACCGGCCCATAGCCATCATGCCCCTCATGGTGAAGCTGCTGCATGTGTGTCTCTATCTCAAAATGAAGCATGCGTGTCAACAGTTCATAAAGGAAGGGAACTTCCAATACGGATGTGGAAGGCCAGACGCGACGCTCGAGATCTTCCAGAGAGCACAAGACTGGCTCGATGCGGACGACGATGACGACGAGGACGACCATGCCGTGGTCATAGCGGATATCGAGGCAGCTTACGATTCGGTTCCGCACGCCCAACTTCTTGCAGTCATCAAGCGCACCCTGGGTGAAAAGTGGGCCAATACGCTGGAACCAGTCATCCGGTCACAGTTCTTCACGCTGACGACACACGAAGGCTTCACTCCCGCTATGCTCCCCCAACAGGGCCTGCTGCAAGGATCGCCACTTAGCGTCGTGCTCTACCTCCTATACACGGCGACGCCCCCTAAAATCACCACCTCGTACTGCAAGGCCTACGTTGACGACCTCACCGTCCTCCTAAAATGGTCGCAAATAGCACAGCACGTTCAACGCCTCAACGAATGGCTCCGAGAGAAGAGGTTTCGCATGGCGAAAGCAAAGTTCAAGATAGTTGCGCGACAACGACGAAGCCTGCAAGTACCCGGACTGGGCCTCACCACAGCGTCTTCCCAGGCGCGACTACTCGGAGGTTGCCTACACGCGGAAAAGACAACCACGGCGTGCAAGCGAAATGACGGAAAGATCGAACGCTTCAGCCGTGCATGCGCACTCGTCCGGCAGTCCTATTTTCAGTCGACAAGGAGAAAGGCCGATCTGTACCGAAGCCACGCTTTACCCACCCTGTCTGCGCACGTTCTGTCTCGATGCTTCCGACCCGACCACTGGAAGCTGAGCGTGGCCTACAACTCTCTGGTACCCACACATAGAAACAGCAAGGGAGTGCGAGACTACGCGGCCAGCGCATTTGGTTTCCGCCTGACAAGGCTAACGGACTACTGTGACGCGCAGAGAACACGGGCTCACATAGCAGCGAGGCCGCAAGACCGCAGCCAGCATCTCCCAGCGAGCGACTTCCGTCTACGACCCGTCCGGACGGGAGCCAAACCGAAGATCCTTGCCGACCTGGAGTGCGAACTGCGGAGAGCTTCGGGGCAGGCTGTCGAGATAGCAACAGACGGTAGTTTCCGAGAAGAAGCGCAGGCTGGTGCAGTGGGCGTCTACCTGAACGGCAAGGCATACGGAGCCAAGATAGTCGGGAAGATAGCCTCGAGCACACAGGCTGAGCTGTGTGCGATTGCACTTGTAGCAACGGCAATCTCGAACACCTCGTCACCGCAACCCCGCAACTGGTGGTGCGACAGTAAGAGCGCCATCTCGAGGGCGAGCGAGAGAAGAGGAGACCCGCTGGCAACCGTTCTGAAAGGCGCCCCGGCAATCACGTGGGCGAAGGGACATGCACGGAATGAAGCCATCAACGCCGCCGATGCAGCCGCCACAGCCGCCTACAGGACGCGTAGCCGGTATGACCTTGAATGGAGCTACCACGCAGCCGGGATCACGCACGTATGCGCGCACGAAGAAGAAGAGTACGTACAGATGGACGAACCGGGGCGTTTCGTAAGGAAGACGCGAGATCACATACGGGACACGGGCCTGCGACGGCGGCTACTGCAGGATGGAACCCCGGCCGCACTGCTTAACCCGCGCACCCTTGCCGGTCTACGAAAATGGCACGGCGCCACCGATATACTGCAGGCTCTAGTGCGGCGGGCGATCATGCCACGACACACGAGGCGACAGTGCACGGTGCCAGGATGCCAGCAGCCCGGAAATGCAGGACACGTCCTGACTGCCAACGACGCGGCACACCTCCAGAGCTATTCAGAACCCGCTGGGCTCGAATCCCTCTTCGGCAGAGAGCCGAAGCTAAATAAAGTGCTGATCGAATTCTCGCGGTGCAACAAAGCTATAATGAAGAGTGTTTGCGAGCGGATACGAGTGCAAGAGTCGGTAGACAAAGCCGCAGAGTGGGCAAACTGGCTGAGAAGTGAATTGAGCACCCGGTAAGAGAGCGAGCAAACTGATTTGGCACCTCAATTTCTTATTTTCTTTTTGTAACTGAAGCACGTCACCAAAACTCCTTGCCAAACAAACAAAGGTCGCAAGACACCAAACTGATCGTCCTTCGGGATCGACGGTAACACAAATAACGACGCCCGGATAACCGTTGTCCGATTTCATCGTACTCGGACTGAAGACCCTGGATTTTCAGGCAAAGGTGCATCCAAGGACAGTGCCTTTCAAACACCTTAAAGACAATGGTCACCCGGAGGCTTTAATACCCCGGACCTGTATGTGGACTTACTCTCTAAACATCGTTAATGTTCCGAAATGGGTACGGAAACTGTAACCGAAAGATTGATCTTTGTAGCTGCAGTGTAACCGAGGATGAGTGTACGACCTGTCCGACCCAACGGCGCACGCGGTAGTTCAACAGGGGGTGGTGTCCTTCATTTTAACAGCACGCCTCCAAACCTTTTTGTTAAGCACTGTTATTCTGAACCACTTCGAACGCCGGCTGCGCGTGACAAAAGAAACGGAAGGAGTTTCGGCAGTTGATCGGATAAATTAGGGATCTTGCAAACTAAGCCTGGTCTTCTTCAAGTGATCGCCCGGAGCACAAACTATGAAAGAAAATGCTCGGGAACTCGGTTAAGGAAAGTTTCTTAAAACAGCCAAGCTGCCGTAGAAAGAAAGTGCACGCCAAGGGCCGGTAAAACGTGCTTACACAGAGCCTTCGCTCTCCAAACGGCAGCGCTTTATGCTTTTCTTTGTTTTTGCATTAAGCACATGCTTTGTAGGAAATACTCGAGGAGGCCGCCAGATTCAGAGAGAAAATGTGTGCATAGGTAACTCTGTGTTAGTGCCGGGCGTGTAAGCGTTCAGCACAAAACGATCAATTTGCAGGTGTATTATTCTCCCCCCGCTAGACTAGCCCGCGGTCACGCATCGGGCCCCGAGTATTTTCTCTCTTTGTTTTCGACCAATCATGCTTTTCTTCTGCTCACCGAGCTGCAGAAAGGAATCGTTGTCCCTGCTTCAAGAAAGAAGAATATGTCGGTTATCAATCAACCTTAGAGTTTCACGAGTTCAAACGGGAATTGCTGCTTCTACATGCAGCCGTGTTAAAACCTGCGGTCTTTCAAATGACAAGAGAACCAGGGGATCCCGATTCCCCGCACAAAAAATCCGTAAGGGGTAAGGGAACTTGCACTCTAAGAGAAAGAAGAAGAAGAAAAACGCCGCTCCTGGTCCAGGAACGTGACTGTCAACCACAGCTTGCAAAGCTTGAGTCGGAGGCAGCACAGTGCCACAACCCCGTCCGCTCTGCCCTGCGGCTGACCGTCTCGACGAGCTTGTGTTCAACGCGAGCGCCAAGCCCCAAGGTGCGCCAAGCCTCGATGCTTTAGTTTGGGAAATCGGTAGCCACTTGACCCGTAGGCCCGTGGCTCTGCAATACCGCCGAACACGTGAAGCTTGGCTCCCGTGTAGCAGGCTTTCCCTGGTACCTTGCATTTGCACTCCAAAAGAAAGAAAAAAATTCCCGCCTGTTATTGCAGGCCGATTTCGAAGTTCACCGTCTACCAAGTATCGGCAGACGCGCTGGGTTTTACTAAAACGTTCCATTCGTTCGGCTGGCTCGGACGCCAAACTTTGATAGTCTCATGGCGAAAACGCAACTCTTTGGAGAGACCAACCGAGAAATAGGCGCAGGTTTCCCCGGCCCCGATAAGCAAGCCGGCGGCTCCGTATAAACCCTATTCTGCCAGAAAACGAACCTTAGGCTGCAGTCCACCTCCGACCCTAGGTATGGAAGAAACACTCACCAAAGGTAGGTACAGGCGTTGGGGTTTCAAGCAACCAAAAAGCTGCAGGTTCGACAATCAGAAACGAACGACCATCTTTCCGCTCGCAAGGGGTGGACGTATTCACGCATCATCCTCGACGCAACGACTCGTAGAAGTACGAGGGGAAGTGAGGAGACCGGAAACACTTCGAAGAGATGGTTTCTGCAAAATTTTTACCTCGGGCTTATTTGAACAGGCCGCGCGTTGCCGCCCTCAAACCTTGCCGCCCTCGGGGGGCTTGCTAAACAAGAAAGATTAAGCGGCGAACCAAGCTAGACCACTAGACTGCACAACCTAAGTTGTCCTAAAGAAGATACAAGACCTGATCTCACCGTGATAGGAGATGAGCCTGCAAATTGAAGCCCCCCGAACAATACAGTTTTCCGAGATTGGAGTTGCTGGTTGCTTCTGGGGCCTTTGTGGGTTCGTACTCGACCAACAGGTCCATTACCGTTACGGACATCTTGACCCCTCTCTCTCTCTCCTTCTTTGTCTTCTTCGTTTCCCTCCCTCAACCAAACAACGTCCTCAACGTCAGTGTCCCTATCAGTCTGTCCCCGCAATCCTGAAGCACGTCCCCTCTTTTTTAAAAAGCTTCTTTATCTCTAAGAACACAGCACCGCTCCTTTGAGATACCGGCGCTACGGGAGGGCGGGTTTTGTTTCTAACAAATGCAATTTGTTGAGTGCAAACACCGAGCGACGGCAGTGTACCATTAGATGAAGAAAACTTTAGCTCTGAAAAACAGGCTGAAGGACGTGCGCACAAGCAAAGGAAGCACCAGATCCGTTTTTTCTGTTATTCGCAGAGAGCCGAAAGGCTACCACCGATTGGTTTGTGGCTTAACTCGGAACCCAGTGGAGGGCTGCCACCGGGCTAAAAAGTCAGTGACGAGCTTAAGTTATGCTATTAGGAGTGCTTACACACCTACTTATGCGTATGCACACAACGCAGGTGGGTATGTCGGGACCCACCCAGTGCTACCCCGCACGAACGGTGCGTTTTTTGTGTTGATTTCAGTGGAATCCCCAACAGTGCACGATTAGTCACCCCGCTGCAGACCCTGACTAGCTTCGGCAAAACGACAACATTTTGATCCCCACTCGTCGGTCGCCAGGTATCCTTGTTGTCCCGAGTCTTGTTGGACAGGCGCCGCAAACTGGCTGTTGCTACCGATTGGCTATGGGGATACAACTTGGGAGCCGGAAGCTCGTTCTCGGCAACAAGTTCAGCGCCCGAATCCAAGCAATGTTTCGGAGCTAGAGGTAGCAAAAAGTCGCAACGAGGCTGCTGTAGAAGAGCCTGCAGCAGCTCATTGCCAGAGATTTTCAAATTTGCTCGTTCGAAAGAAGAAGGGCCGGATTTTTCAAAATTAAAGTATATGCGTCCACGGATGGGAAACAGTCGACACGTCGTGTGTAAACCCCCGCGTTTTACCTCCCGATCCGCCTCGAATTCGAGAGAGCAAGGGCGCGCGGTAACGTTCCCAATAAAACGATCTCCCTTGTGTCGCAGTCGGCTGCGGTAAAACTGCTGGTTTTGCACAGTGCGGCGCCAACTGTTTTGATGTCGTTTGTTCCCTGGCGATAGTGCCGGCACGCTCTCGGAACAAGATTGCACCGGGACTCTGCCCGTCCTGATAAAGCAAGTTTCATTCAATAGACGTGCACAGAAACTGCGACCTACCTAGGGCGGCAGAAGTGCCGTATCATTACTACTACTGTTCATGCGGCCGGGCAGCTGTAGGGGTTGCGGCATCAGGCGTGAAATTGTTGCATTAGTGTGATTGTCAGGCTTTCGACCACTTTATCTTTAGCCATACTTCAACACTCTTGAGGGG
This sequence comes from Diplonema papillatum, assembly GCA_030068145.1. Lineage (NCBI taxonomy): Eukaryota > Euglenozoa > Diplonemea > Diplonemida > Diplonemidae > Diplonema > Diplonema papillatum. Next base: position 52,296 of record JAPJBO010000553.1, read on the forward strand.
TATTGCTTGGTGCAAGTTTCGACGCGGCTACGCTTACTGCCCGCCACTTAACTCAAGTGCGCAGCTGGATCGTTTCCGAATAAGAACTCCGCGAACGGGATACCCATTTAAAAGCCGCAGCGTTTGCACGCAGAAAACGAAACTCAAGTGTTGCTGCGAATCGAAAACCCCGGATAGCACACCCCCACCTAAGTTGCTTCTCGGCAGACGTTCGTATCGTGGCTAAACTTCCAGCGTAATCATTCACGCCATCTTTTCACACAAAACAAGTTGTCGACAACTTACAAGTAAAAGAATAAAACAAAACTACGCATTTCTTTTTATCCACTGCCTTTTGCTTGTGAGGGATCGGCGTAGTCGTCACATACCGGGAATGACAGCCACAGCCAAAGCCAAGTAATCTTCAACAGCACGACAAGCGTCGCCTACTACTGTCTGTTTGTAAGCAGCGACTCTACCGGCGGCCCCCGGAGTGTGCTGAGCGTGGAGCATCACGATTTGCTAAGACGGGGTTTACCACCCTAGAACGCGAGGTATACATAAACAGCAGCGCGCGTCGATATTAGTCGACGCGGCACGGCAGACGGGACGCATGAGCAAAAGGCTGGAAACACGACCACGACGGCACAAAGTGATGCAGGCTTCGCATCACCAACAACGGTACGGTGCGTCTGTCTCCGAGGTAGAAGACTGGAAACTCTCCTGCACTCGAACTCGTCTCTCTCTTTCTCTCTGTCTAAGCAGGGCCCACACATGGGTGGACAAGGTGCTACAGAAGGAATGCAGGCCTGCGCGCCACCTGGATGCTGGCTGTCGCGTATACTTGATCTGACTTGTCGTCTTGTCCGTAAAGTCCGTGAAGAATGATCTAACTGCCGGCGCTCGTTAGCATACTCTGAACATAAGTGAAGGCACGAGAACAAACGTTTCTCACCACCAACTGCTGCCCAGAGATATTTTGAGTTCCAGAAAGCGCGAAGCCACTTTTTAAAGCCGAACAAAAACATGCATGCGCGTGGGGGGCCCAAGACTAAATTCAAAACTAATTTCTTCTTGGTGTCGGTTGGAACAATTACAAACATGGCTAGCCGTAGTTAGTGTATAAGCATACCTACTACCCTCATACTACCCGCCTCACAGCCGCAATGGTCAACCGGAGACTCTGAAACACCGAACCTCTAAACCACAATAAACGCTAAAAAGAACACTAAAAAAACAACAAGAACCAGGAGAAGAAAGCGACGCCCACCCTACAGTCCCTACCCCCTTCTTCCCGAACCCGGGGATAAAAAAAATGGGCGATTGGAAAGTGTGGAACTGCGCGAGCGCGCCGGTGCCGGCGGCCGAGCAGCTCGGCGACGCGAAGCAGCGGCTGTGGAGACCTTCGGCGCGGGCAGGGCTGGGCACCCTCGACCCGAACACGGCCGACGGCGCCCGGCGGTACGGCAGCTACAGCAACGCCAAGCCGCCGGGCACCGACGGGCGGGCGCCCCAGTTTTATAACTCGGCGGCCGCGCCCTCCGACAGGCAGCAGCAGCACCACCACCAGCACCACGAGCAGCAGCACCACCACCAGCACCACGAGCAGCAGCAGTCGCGGGTGCCGCTGCACAAAAGGCGTGCCTCTGCCCCCGTCGGCAGCATCGAGCTGCACGCATCGAACAGCACGCCAGGCAGACGGGCGCGGCGGCCGAGAGACACCGCCCTGCGGAACTTTGAAGAACCCAGCACGCCCGTTCCCCCTGTCCCGACACTCCCCATCAGCCAGCTGCAGGCCCGGCCCGCCACCGCCCCGAGCCAAGTGAGCAGCGGCGCCAGCAACTGCAGCAGCAACGGCGCGAACCCGCACACACACCACAGCAACAGCAACAGCGTCATGGCCTACGACTTCGCCTCCGAGGAGTGCGGGGACCAGGACAGCCGCGGCGTCAGCAGCGACCGGGAGAGCATCCGGCTCGGCAGCGGGGGCAGCGTTTGGAAGGCGAAGAACGAGCTGCTGCAGGCGCAGCAGGGCGACGCCGGGGTCGGCTACTCGCGCGCACCGACGGCGGCCGCGCACCCCCCGCCGTCGTCGGCCAACCCGTCGCCGCGGAACCTGGGCCAGGCCGGCGGCACGCACACGCGGTTCCTGCCGGCGGGAACGTCGTTTTTTATAAGCAAAGCGGCGCCCGCCGACCAGGCTCCCAACCATCCCGCCAACGCCAGCACTCCATTCGGACACACGCCCGCCGGCAACGGGGCTAGATCTCGTTCGTTCACGACGGCGGGCAGAGGGCAGCAGTTGGACATGCCGCGCTGGCTGCGGGGGGAGGGTGAGAAGGTGGACGGCGGCGCGGTCTGGTACTCGAAGGCGCACACCGACGGCGGCCAGCGTGCGGCGGGGCCGCCGCCGCAGGCGGACAACCCGCAGCAGACCCACCGGAAGCGGAGCGTGCCGGAGGGCGCGCACGGGACGCGGCCGTGCACTCCGCCGCCCACACCATCGGTGGCCGGCCGGCGGGTGCACAGCTTGAACGCTACCGGAAGCGCGCACAACAACACGACGTACGGCCACATCGACAACCCGAACAACAGCGTCGCGTCGGATGCGTCGGACGCGGGCGAAACACAGGAAGCCGCCGGCGGCAGGCTGGCGGACACGCAGTTCGAGCCGACCATCCTGCTCACCCCCGAGGGCAAGACCAGCGCCGCCAACGAGGCGCGCCGAGCGGAAGCCGACGACGACCTGTTGGCAGGGGCAGCCGGCGACCCGCCGGCCGCGCCCCCCCGTGAGGGTGGGCAGAGCGCGCCGCTCTTCGTCGAGTACTGGACCGGCGCCAACAAGCCGGCGACCCGCGGGCACCCCCACCGCAAGAGCCTGCCCGCCCCGGCCGTCCCCGCCATGGGCGACGCCGCCGGCATCTTCGCCCGGCACTCCGCGCCGCTCGCCCTGCCGCAGCAGCAGCAGCAGCAGCAGCAGCCGGCGGCGCGGCCGAGCATCCCATCGCCGGATCCGCTGCCGCCGGGCCGTCCACGCAGCGCGCCGGCGGTCGCCGCCGACCCGGGCGAGGCACTGGTCGCGCACGCCGCGCAGTACGCCTCCGCGCCGGCAAGGCCGGACCCATCGTCCGTGTTCGCCCGCAAGCCGGGCGCTCGCAAGCGGCAGCCGGGGACCCGGACCCCCGCCGCCCCCCAGCCCGAGCTGACCCTCGAAACGTTGAAGGACCAGCTCCAGCAGCCGTCCGACACCTTCGACGCCGACGCCGCCAGCGACGGGTCCGAATGCGAGATGAGCGACGCGCTGCGCGCCCTGTCGTCGCTCCTCGACGGGACGCTGGCGCAGGTCCTGCGGGAGACGGGCGGCCCGCAGTCGTCGTCGCAGCAGCTGATGGCGAGCGTGCTGATGGTCGCGAAGCGGGAGCTCCTGCAGATCCACAAGGCGTGCCAGGCCGAGCGCGCGAAGCTCAAGAAAGCGGCGGAATCCGAGGCCTGCAAGGCGAGGGGCACCGAAGAGGAGCTGCGCCGCGTCGTAAACAAGACGGCGGTGTACCTCCGCGACATCGCCGCCGAGTGCGCGAGGCAGGCGAACGAGAACTATTCCCTGAAGGCGAAGCTCGACGCCGCGGGGCTGCCGCAAGACGACTCTGCGTGCGTCATACGCGGAAACAGCCGCGCGGCATCGCCGGAGGCGAGGTTTGAACGGAGGCACGGCCCGCAGCACGTGAAGGTGGTGTTGCCGAGTAGCATGCGGCCGAGGCGTTCGATGGCGCGCTCCGTTCGAGCCGTGTCCATCCAACCATTGTCCATCCAACCAGCGGACGGGTGGTCCGACGGCGAAAACGGCGACGGGCCGCAGATCAGCGAAGAGGAGCTGCACCGCGTCCGCACCCGGATCTCGGAGCTGCAGCACGCGATCCAAGCGGTGCGAACCATGGACCCGTCGACCATCATCTCCCCCCACCAGCAGCGCGCCCTCTACTCCCTAATGCCGTTCGACGCGACCACAGCCCAAACTCACCCCGTCCAATCCCACTCCGTCCAGCCCAGCCGCTCCTACATCGTCAAGCACCCTACTGACCCAGACGGTCACAGCCCACGAAGGTCCACATCGACCCCCCAATCGCTACGACCGGTCGTCCCGTTGCACACGCAGCGGTGGCCGTCCTACTCTCCGTACTCCCCTGCCGACGCTGACAACACGTCCCAAACACACGTGATCTTCCCGTGGGATCGCCGATCCGCCACACCTTCGGAGCACTAGCCCTGCTCGTTCAATCCACCGCTCGTTGTTCCTGTAAAGCCGCAGTAGTGGGTGCTCCCCGACCGAAGTCGGACGTCCCGCCTGTATAATTTTCCCGCTGTACCAAATCTCATTTTGACAACCTCTTCCCCCCCCGTCGTCAAAAAACCCCCCAGGGTTAGAACCTTTAGAAACACGGGGGACCCAGCGTCGTAGGTCCCTTTTGCTTTTTGTTTAAGTACCTGCTTGTAGAAAAGTACTCAGAGGCCGCCAGTTACAAAATCCCAAACGAAGAATGTGCTGCGCACACGAAACTCCATTAGGGTTCAGTGCCGGGCGTAAGCGTTCAACAACAACGGCTCGCGGAGGGCGGCCCCTCCGAGTGTTTTCTCCTTCTCCTTTTCCGCAAAATAAGTTGTCAACAAACGAGCGAGTGAAAGATTAAAGCAAACCTGCGCGATTTGCAATGCTTTTCTCGCGGTCTGGAAACCTTTGTGTGTGCGCACGCCAAAAGGAGGACGATCACTCCGGGCCATTTTGCGGCACCGGACTGTGATTAAGCCGGCAGCACAACTGTCTCTACGATCGTCGCACAGCATTAGAGTTTGGGAGGGGGTCTGTTTGCGTAGAATCGGGGAGGGAAGATGCCTCACAAGCAACTTCTTTGTGCAGGTATCCACCTTGTCTTCTTCCCGTGATTAGACGCAGGTGTGACGTCCTACGATAGTAAGCGTGGCGGATCTCACAAGCAGCACGGGCAGGAGTCCCCACATACCGTGGCATATTCACTGGCGTCCTGATTCTAGCTCGTGTATGCTCCCGTCCAACGAAAACAGCTCTCTTCTTCATCATTCGGTTTACATCAGCCGCGGGTGTGCGAGTGACGATTCTTTTCTGCTTTTGGAATGCCCAGTGACAAAAGACCAGACCTCTTGCAGCTTGTGCTGCCCTGCGATTGCGGGAGTCGGAAAGTCGAGCGGTCCCTGACAGTTAGTGTATCCGCCCATTCTCCCTTCTTTGCGAAGAGAGCAACAACTAACGAGAATTCTACGACTTTCGTCTTCTTGTTGTGTTAGTGAGGAGTCATTTGCACACTTTTGCCGCGATTTCGTCGTGGTACAACCCTTGTCGGTTGCAACTGTTGTTTGGAAGTTACTCTGCGCCGATCGGCACGCCGAGATGCGGAGGACACAACTTTCAAAAGCTGCGACTCAGCTACTGCTGGTCGTTTGCATTTCTTTGCGACTCCTCGCCGCCCACACCCCCGTAGAGCCCCGTCCCCTCTCGTAGAACAGCGTATAAAGCGTTCGTGTTACTGCTCCTTTGCCTGCCCTCTGCTTGGCGCCTTGCCGGGCCGTCTCACGGCTGTTCAGCTAGAATAGTGTCTCTCTCCTTTCTCTGCCTGCGGCCGACTGTCTTATTTATTTGCCCTTTTGGTTGTACAATTTCTCTTCTCGCTCTCGTTCTAATCATTGTTTCCCAGGGTTCGTTTTTTCAGCGAAGCTAAAAAGACACACCGAAAGAAGCTCGATGTGAGCGCTTGGCTGAATAAGCTGAGCTTTCTTAAGCTCAGGACCGGAAGAAAAACAGAGAGTGAAGAGTGTGTTTTGCTCGGAAAGACACACACGCAAGCTCCGGGAGAAACTGAGGCTCAAGACCGCAATCAGAGTACAAAAGTGCCACGAAAAACTTTCTTGCTCTAAGAGAACCCATTCATGAACGGTCACACGCAGACCCTAAAACCCCGGAATTTCAAGCGAACATTAACTCTAAAAAGGGAGAGCTCGCAGGTCGAGATCAGATACGGGGTGGATGAGCGGGGAGCGGCCCTGTGGACAGAGGAATGCTGGTAATCTCGGAAGACAAAAAGGGAAAGGCAGCTGGCATTGGCCTTAGCTGGAAACCGCAATAAGGCAATCAAGAGGAACACAAAAAACGAATCGCCAAGAGTAAAGGGGAACTTGCAGGACGGGATCGAAACCGAAGCAGGGATGGGCGATGAAGCGGGGAACGGTGACGGGAAAGACACCGAGCGCCCTGCGGACAGAGAAACGCCTGACGGAGATGAAACGGCAGAGCGGTACGAAGGCGACATGAGGGGCGGAAAACGGAACGGCCAGGGGACGTTGTATTTCAAGTACGGAAAGTACGAAGGCCAGTGGGTGCAGCACATGATGTGCGGCCTCGGGAGGCTCGAGTTGAAGACAGGAAATGTGTACGAAGGGTCGTTTGCGTATAATAAGTTCGAGGGAAAAGGAACGCTGCAATGGAAGAACGGGAAGATTTACGTCGGCGACATGAGGCAGGGCAACATGACCGGCGTCGGCAAGCTTTCCAGCGAAGATGGTGAGTACGAAGGCGAATTTTACGAAAACGAGTTCTTCGGCAACGGCACCATGAGGTACAAGAACGGAGACGTGTACACCGGTGCGTGGAAGCATGGCATGATGTGGGGTTCAGGTGTGCTCAAGATGCACGATGGCACAACCTATGATGGGACCTTCCACAAAAATCAGAAGCACGGGAAGATCGTGCGAACCGATCCAAAGGGCGTAGATTACTCTGAACGATACGCGCGTGACGAAGTGCAAGTGTCATATAAGGTGAAAAAACCATCGAAGTCCAGCAACGCCGTCGGCAAGTTTCTTTCGAAGGTCACCGCCAACTCGAACTCCCACGTCAAGGAGGGGCACGCTTCCTCCGACGACCTCTTTGAGAGGCCGAAATACACCGAGGTATGCAAAGCACGCAACTATGTTCTGTAGAAGGTTTTGGTACTTTTGCTGCGTCTTGTCTTCGCGCCCTCCTATTTTTCACTTTCAGCAACAACTGGCGAAAAAAACGGGGTCACGATCTTGTATCTTTAGGGTAACACGTTGCATGCGAACAAAGATCAGAGCCTTGCGTTTCGCACCTCTTTGGCGGAAAGAAATTCCCCGAATACTCGTGAGACGGCCTCCCCCCCCCCGCATTTTAACGACCCACAGGCCGACATCGGGAAGCAACTCGACAAGCGGGCGAAGAACAATGTGTACCACAAAATTGGGGGCGGCGCACTGGGGCCAGGCCCGGAGGCGAGTCGGCCCGTGCGGAGACTGTCCCCCGGCGACCCGCCGCTGCCGCCGCCTACGACGAAAGCTTCTGCTGTCTCCCTCAAGTACCAGGCATGCGCCCAGGACATCAGCACCCGCGCTGTGGAACCACCCGAGGTATGCACGACGCCTTCGGACGTTGAACGGCTTTTCGAATGAGCCACCTGGCAATTCGGTGCAGCATTCGGCGTATCTCTAGTTTCCTTTCTTTACTTGGCCGGTACCAGGGAAAGCCTGCCACGCGGGAGCCAAGCTTCACGTTTTCGGCGGTACTGCAGAGCCACGGGCCTACGGGTCAAGTGGCTACCGATTTCCCAAACTAAAGCATCAAGGCGTGGCGCACCTTGGGATTTGGCGCTCGCGCTGAACACAAGCTCGTCGAGACGGTCAGCCACAGGGCAGAGCGGACGGGGTTGTGGCAACTGTGCTGCCTCCGACTCAAGCTTTGCAAGCCGTGGGTTGATCGTCACGTTCCTGGACCCGGAGCGGCATTTTTATTTTTAGCCACATGCAATGTGTGAGGAAACTGAACCGCCCAAGTAGGACCTTCTGATCATGATCATTTGCCAAATTTGCCACCTGAAACCACGTCCAGGATTTGGGCTCAGGGTAGTGCGGTCAACTTTCTACTTTCTCCTACTCTCGCGGTGTACGGGTTTTTATTTTTTCTTGAGTGGGATACACACGCAGTCTTTTTCCCTCCGAGGTTTAATTGTAGCAAACGAATCCCCGTGTGCAGCGGGCGGTGCCCATGGCACACGGCACCAAGCATCCATGCGGAGCATCAAGCTCGTGTAACAACCAGCGCACACGTATCAGGCTGCCACGCAAACCCACATCATCGCACACACGAATCAGGTTACCGCACAACGCACACACACCCTCTCCGGTAGCTCCGGTCCGCTGACCTCCGCGGCCTTTGAAAAGTCTTAGGCTTAGTGTTCCTTCCGCGTGGAGGCACACGGAAGAGGGCCTCCGCAGGGGTGCCTACCCCCGCGAGCAATAAGGTGCCTCTTCCAAGGCAGGTTTTATCTAGCAAGGTGGCCGGTGCTTCCTACGCACGCCGCGTCTCCTCCAAACCCTCACTGTTGTTCTCTCCACACACTCTCTCTCTCTCCGCATGTGATACGAAGAAGCTAGGTTTGTCACGGCAGCCATCCCAGTGAAGGGAAATAAAATTTCTTCTTTTCTCTCTCTGTACTTGGCCAACATTGACGCGGTCTCTGCAACCCTTGGGCCAAACTGGCCAAGACGCCAGAATTCAGCGGGATTCACTCTCTTTAGAGTGTAAGCGTCGAACATAGCATGTATCCTGAACACGCGAAGAATAGTGCTTGGCTTTCTGCGCCCTAACTCCGAGATGTTCTTTCCACGAATCGAATGGCTGGCACTTTTCGTGTCGGTCACAAAGCGCCGGCGTCTTGTCCATTAGGCTTGGGCGGTTGTGTCGTGTCAGTTTTCGGGCTTGCACTGCGATGGTAACGCTGACAGCTGCACCGCTGCTGCTGATGCACAATACAGCATGAAAGCACAATTCGTTGTCAGCTAGACCGGACAATTAATTGACAGTGTTCCAGCGATACAGGGGATCCAACGAGAAGATAACACCACAGCCCGTTGCAGCTGAAGCTGAAGCTGAGACGAATGTCGGAACAGCGCTGCTCGACGACCCGCCTTCCCCTACCACCGGTGCTAATTTCACGTATGTGTTTCGTCCTTTCAGCTTGCAACCCTGGCTGAGGGACTCGACCTCAGGCCGGAGGAGTTCCTCTGGGTCCTCGCCGTAGGTGTCACGCACCCCTTTTTCCCTGTTTCTCTTATCTTCTTCCAAGAAGTCGTGATGCTAGCATTCAAACATGCTTGAAAAGCAGACAGGACAGCCTGAACATTTAGCTAAGATTCTTTCCAAAAAGCATTTGTTGAATCAATCATTTTTCCGTGTCACGGCAAGTTTTGACAGCCGCTGCTCGCCTGCCTTCATGGCACTTGCACTTTATAGCGCTCAATGCTTAACAATAGTGCATGTTAATCCGTGTGGTTCATGTACTTAAAAGAACTCAATGCTTAACAAATTTTGGGCGGCTTTAGATTTACATCTGAATGACAACTCAACACAAAGCAAGTTGTCGACAACTAACAAGTAAAAGAATAAACCACAATAAACGCTAATAAATACACACAAAACTACGCATTCCTTTCCAAGGCTTCGATTATTGAAAACAACGACAGGCCGCCGGCGATGCCGCCGCCGCTTCCGCCGTGTCCCCCGCCACCGGCTGACCACTACTCTTCGCTTCGCGAGCAGCTTGTCACCAATGGCACCTGAGACGTCTGCCGCCGCATGCTTTTCTCGCTCCGTCCACACCAAGCGGACTGCGTCTCATTCGCCCGGTTGCGATCCGTTGAGCATACCCGCAGACCAAAATCATGCCGTTATCTCTTTTAGAAGGGTTGACTCTTGAAGCGTTTCACGCGGCTGCGGCGGTCCTGTCTGTCAACCCTGTCGTAGTCGGAAAGCCGCATCGCGGTGGTGCAATTCAGTCAATTCCTTCACGCTTTCAAGCACCCCCCCGTTGAATCTGAACTCCTCAGCATATCCCTTGCAAGGCAATTCTTATTTGCTTCAGGAAAGCACTGCAGCACAAGTTGAAACCCAGGGAGTGGCTGGTGAAGTTATGGACCGCACCATGCTCTTCTCTCTCGAGGGTGTCAGATGCCGGAGTGTTTCTGCATTCCGTCGTGAGTCAACCCCCCCCTGTCAACTATTAATTATCCCGCAACCCCCAGCACTTTCGTAGTAGGATGGTTTGTCCATGCAGTTCCTTGGCAAGGTTGCAGCAGCATAGTTCGGCTTGTCCTATGCAGGCGTAGCTGTACACACTGGGCCGTCTGCTCATATATCGCCTCCTCCGACCTTGTAGTAGCTCATCCACTCTGAAGCCACATCTCGCAAGGTGCTCTTTTCAAACTATTCACTGCGCAGTTTTGCGAATGTTGCGAAGAGAGTTCGTGCTCTGCGCTGACGGCGCCGTGTTTTGGTCCAAGGAGACAGGGAGCCTTGTCTCCGAAAGATCATAGAACTGTTCTTAATCCGCCGTCCTCCTCCTCCCCAAATGCTTTGTTGCTTTTCTGTTCAGTTTCTTTTTGAATAAGCATCTGCTTCGTAGGGAATACGGGAAGGCCACATTTGCAAAGAAGGAATGCGTTGTAGCCCGCACAGGTACATAAGGTAAGTCTGGGTCTAGTGCCGGACGTAAAGCAGTCTCCACAAAGCCCAATTCGTGGTTGCCTTTCTAGCCTACGTCGAAATATGCGCCCCGGCCCCTCCGAGTAATTTGTCTTTATTTGACTGCATCTGCTGTCGGGTCGTCGACGACTTTACTGGCGCCAACGCGGACGAACGTCATCCCTTCATCTCATTAGGCCGGTGTCCTCCAGAGCTTTTTTTTTTAGAGTGAAAGTTTCTTATGGTTTTGTATAAATACGCACGTGCACTTGCGCGATGATTGCTTCGATCGCCACTGGTCCGGTCAGCTGTATCGCGAGGATGTATGTACACAGTTAGCACCGCCACTTCTCCTCCGTTGCAAGTTGCGGACATGATTCAGGACAACCGTCAAATCCTCCTCCTGACCCAAGAAACGGTAAACCGCAATGATGCGTCTTCTTGTTGCGTTAGTAGCATGGTCCTTTGACAGAGTGAGCCGATACCTCTCATGTCACTTTTAAGAAACACGGCTGTGAGTCAAACCTAGCGTCCGACATTTTGCAAGTCGTTGGGTTATATTGACAAGGGGTTTCATCAGACACTCCTTCTTGTTGCGTTAGTGAAGAGTCATTCTAGCAAATGAGTACCACACTATGCAATGATACAACGTGTGGGGGGTTGCCAGGGCACGTTGAGAAGGTAGATTAAAAATCCGCCGTTAATGCGCAAATAACTGCCTGAGGAGGCCGCTCTCATCCTCTCATCCTGATCAGAAAACTCAGGATTCCAGCGGCAGAGAACGGATCATGAATTTAGCTGCTGTAGCACGACGTTGCTCGCGTCTTTCCTTCAGTTGATCGTGCAAAACAGGATTGCAAACAACCGACAACCAAAGGCGCTTCCTTGCACGAAGGCTGGGCCCCGTCACTATTTTTGAGTCCGGGCAAGGTTGCTGTCCCATTTCACTCAGTCAATCTCTCAGGAAAAAGCACGCTGTGAGCGAACGATGTTGCTGAAAGAGACATCCGCTCCGTCTCACGAGTTCAAACGCTGCGAGGTTTACGTTTGCGGGCAAGCGGCCTGCGTTGATCTTGAGGAGTAGATAATTAATCGAGCGTGGACCGAAGAGGCGGAGGATTGTGTGGGGGCCTCTTTTCGTGATTCACGGCGGGATTTCCAAATGCGGTCTCCGCGCTCGATCTGGCCACGACTTCTCGTCTGGCATTGTCATCGTTCAGTACGCTAATGAACCGTCACTTTATCACAACATAGGCAGGCAGTTGCAATCGCCATTGCCTTAGCTTCTTTACACGGTTCGCGCCTTTCTTCCGACGAATCACGTGGTGCTTTACGAAGTGATCATTTTTAATAACCAACAACACGACAACCAAACACTCCGGACTCAAGCCAATTTCTACTCAGGTGGAAAGGCAGCCGTCTTTTGATTTTTCCTTACATGATGATTCAACCATCATTTCATTCCATTCAAATGACCGACATCGAGAGACTCCTGGGAGATTCATCGTTTTGCCAAATCCACATCCGGGGTTCTCCTGATCCAACCCCACTCTTTCGAATGGTATGAACGAGGAGATACCCAGCACTCTTTGCATTCGGTCCTAGCGGGAAAGAAGGAAGACTGGGGGCTCGAGCAGTGCCCGGCCGGCCCCCGAAGGCATGAGCGCTCGACGAACCGCCCATTTTATTTTCCCTTTCGCCCGCGGAAAACCCCTCGTCGTTGTATAATTCAAAAGAACATACTTGCAAAGGGTCACCCGGAGACTTTAAACCCCGGGATTCTCAAGTGAGCTTTCACTCTGAGAAGACTACTTCCTTATGCTTTCCCCAAAACCTTTATCGCCGACTCGGAAGTGAAAGACTTCACGAGCTTTCCGCACTTCTGCCAAAGAGACCTGTCAGACACTATGTGTTGAGGCCAGCAAAACCTTTCTGGGGAAGTACCAACCTGCCCCCCAAGGTTTGGCCGATTTTCTCACTCAACACAAGCAAATATCGGACCTGCCGTTCTTAGATGGTGGCGTTTCTCAGGCTCTGGAATCGTCCTCCTGTGCACATTTTCAAGCACGGTCCTGCATTCCCCTCAGGGCTTTTGTTGATTCTTGTCCGCCCGCCCATGTCCGGAACAACGACTGCACATAAACGAGACCAGCCAAACTGTGAACCCCTCGGAAAGAAGTTTGTTCCCTGTGCTCGCAAAGTACAGGAATTTCATTTAGTACAGCAACTTCATCATTTTCACCATCATTGATCAGTTTAATCGACTAAATAAATTATGCCGGTCGTCCGTTGTCTCGTTTATCAGTGCAGGACCGGGGGGGCCTCGCGCAAATGTTTTGCAGAAACACACCGGGGTTTTTGGTGTGGCACCGGTATCTTTTACCGGATCTAGCTCACGTTCTTCCAGGAGCTCCGTTCCGTCCGATAGGAAAAGATGCACCACATAGGTCGGGCGACGTATTTTTAATGGGAAAAGTGCCTTAGGGGACTGTCCCAATGTGAAATGTGCCCTTAGGGGACTAGTCCCTTGCATTACAATTCCTCGTAAGCATTTGCAAAAAGGTTGCGAAGTGCATTTCCCAGTACTTATATATCAGTCATTCTCCTGGCGACCGTTCAAATATGGAAGAAACCATCTGGAGGTCAACCCCTCGTCATTTTCTTTGGTCCGGGGCGTCTTTGAGCTGTTTTGAATCCGATCTTTTCATTCCGACCCTCGGTGGGCTCCGAAGCTCGATATTGACGGGCTTAAGCCCAAAATTAGGTTTTGCGAAAAACGCATTCTCGTGTTTTGCCATCGAGGGGGTCGCCAGTTTTTCTGTAGCACCCCGGGAACAGAGTTCCCAGGCATGCTCCGGATTAAAACCATTTAGCCATACTTCAACCATCTTTGATTGACCAAATTAGAGGCGGGGATGGTGGGTGTATGGGCTGCAACAGCTTTCCCCTGTGTCACCACACAAGGGGCACCACGAGAGCCTAGCACCCTGTGGGCTCAGTACCCGCCATCCCAGTTCTGAAGTGCGTTCATAGGGTGATGGTAATTTGCCTGGTGAAGTGGGGTGCAACAGGAGGGCCATGGGGGTCAACCTTTTGTGTGATCCGAAGTGGTATTTTGACGATTTCGTGACCGATCTTTCCATTCCGTGGCTTCGTGCACGTATCACACGCGCCCCCGGTATAATCTAAGTATAATTATATCGAGCCGAACTTGTCCAAGGGAGGTCGTCATTTTTTCTAAAACCCCGGGAACAGAGAGACCAGGGACACCTGCGCTCATAGCATCAAAGATTGGTCGATTTAGTGACACCTTTGGTGACTGTATGCGCTGCAATAGGATGGTCTTTTTTGAACGGTCGCCAGGAGAATGACTGATATAGGAAAAGATGCACCACATAGGTCGGGCGACGTATTTTTAATTGACCAAGGCTTGGTTTAAGTGGTGGCACTTGCTCACTCTTTCCTCCATCTCCCTTTCCCTGCAAGATTTCCCGTAGAAAGAGGGAGAAGAGCATGTCTGGTGCGCGTTGCAAAAGGGGTCATGCCCACGAAATGGAGCACCGCCGGAACTCCTGAAGTAGGGCCACCTTTCGCAACACGCTTCATCCCTTGAACATGAAGCGAGAGCAAAGGATCGTTAGGCCATGCCTTCACACCGAGGATCGGTACTGAAAACCGTGTATCGAGCAAGCTTTTCCCCTTATGCTCTACGCGAGATTTCTGTTCCCGCTGAGCTGCGTTAGTGTGTAACAGATGTGCCGCCTCAGCCAAACTCCCCACCTGACTGGTGTCTCCAAACGAGGATTCGCGAGCCGAAGCCCGTTTGTTGCTGGAAACGGATAAGCTACGGATCCGAAGACCCTAACCCCACAAGGGTTCCGCACGTATTTGGCCACGCGGACAAAAAAAGCCTCCGCTACGGCACCGCAGAGAAGGCCAGAGCTTCATGGTCATTTAAGAACCCAACGAAGGACAATGTACTGGAAAATATACACATCACTACGCTTCACTGCGCTTCTGGCAGAAAGCCGGATGTTGATCTTGACTGTCACCTACTGCGCACCTACCGCATCTGAATGACTACATGGGTATAGACCAATACTCTCTCGGCGTTCGTGCGATCGACGGTTTGCCGAAAGCCATGAACTCTAAGCCCCGGTGTTTAAACGAACTTTTTCACGCTAGAAAGAGAAAGCCATAACGTTCACATTTCTCACAAGAGAGAATGTGAGGGGAGTAGGGGTGGGGGTGATATTCTCAAGAAGAAATGAACGAGTTACTTCAAGTTCCTTCTGGCCTAATTGTCTTCCTGTTTTTCCTTTCTTTTTTCCATCGTTACTTATCCGCACGGCAAGGTCTCCTTCCAGCTGTATCCCCGTCTGTCAGAGTCATTTGAATTCCCTTTGTTTGGTGCCTACAATCGTGCAGCTGGCCTGAAAAGCTTTGTGAAATCAACACTGAGAGTGAGTCTGGGTGGCTGATCAAATTGCGAACTCTGAGAACAAACGAAGTTGAACACGATGAACAGGCGCGCGCAAGCAAATGTGCATGAGTGAGGTGACTGGCGGGTAACCCGAGCGAGAAGATTAACCTGCGTTGCAGGTAACGCTTGCTTTTCGACAAACAATCTCGAGGTAGGTATATCTGTGCCACGCTAAATGGCGAGATTCGCAACCCTGCGACCATCTACCTGTCGACGGTGTTGTTGCCGTGTTGTCAC
Source organism: Diplonema papillatum (assembly GCA_030068145.1). NCBI lineage: Eukaryota > Euglenozoa > Diplonemea > Diplonemida > Diplonemidae > Diplonema > Diplonema papillatum. Next base: position 67,553 of record JAPJBO010000553.1, read on the forward strand.
GGCAGCTTGGGCTGTCGGGGTGCTGTTGCCGTCACGGTAGCTTGGGGAACTTGGGAACCTCCTTCGGGATTGGTCCTGCTCGGCGGCAGGTCTCTGCTCAGTAACATAGCCTACACCAGTGGTCCACCCTGCGCGAAAAGCATAGGATGAAAACAGATCGGTCGCCATTCCCGCCGTTGAAAAAGCACAGGTTGACACACGGGAGTTGGAATTTCAGCCCCGGAGAAGCTCTGTTTGCCGTTCGTTATAGGTCGGAGAGTATTGATCTTTCCCACGGACCTTCGATGACAAGAAGCGCTCTCTGGGGGAAACATACTTAGTGACATTTTTGGGAGAGTCTTTTTCCCAAAGACGTGTTTCGAGGAAACCCCTGGCCGCGGATATGCGCCACCATGGTCCGATTCCCTCTGCGACAGAGGCAAACGATGCGCGAGATCACCGAACGCTACAGAAATGACACGCGCGAACTCGAAGGCCTAGTGCTTAGAATACCAGCCAGCGGGCAAGTTGGCTCCCCCCGTCAGAAAGAAGCCGCGGGCGATGAAAACGATGAGGTCATCCTCGCTATCACCGCGCCGTTCCAAAAAGGTTCTGTGACAAGAAAACGAAAGAGCCCCCAAGAAAACAACAAAGATCGCATGTCACGCGTCCTTCGCGTGCTGAGGCTTGGGAAGAGAGAGTACGTCGAAACGCTGCGCTTGCAAAAGGAACTGCTGGCAAAGCGAAAGGCGGGGGACTGCCCAGACACCGTCATCCTTGTTGAGCACGATCCGGCTGTGTACACACTAGGGAGACGAGAGATAGGGGCTAGTGACCTGCTGGTGAAGGAAGATGAGATTAACGTAGTGCGAGTTGACCGAGGAGGGAGAGCCACGTGGCACGGCCCCGGACAGCTCACCGTGTACCCGATCGTCAACTTCAAGCAGTTGGAAGCAATCAGTGCGCGGAAGCGCTGCGGCAGCCAAGGGCTGGTGCACTGGTGGGTCTCGGTTTTGGAGGAAAGCGTCATCCGATTGGTGAACGCCCACGGGCTCGCTGCATGGACCTGCTCTGACGTCGGCGTGTGGGTAGGGGGGCCCATCGATCCGGCAGATAAACGGCAATTCGTCCAGGCCCCCGGCGTCGCACCTTGCGGGAGAGACCGCCACGGCCGGAAGCTCGACGACGCAGTCCGCACTTCGACGGACCACGGACCAGAGCGCAAGATCGCTGCCATCGGCGTCCAGCTGTCCAACTACTGCTCGATGCACGGGGTTGCCGTCAACGTGACCCCGGACCTGGAGCAGTACCGGAAGATCGTCCCTTGTGGTTTGCAAGGTCGCGCCGTCACTTCCCTCGCCCACGAAATCCCCTCTGACGCCGGGAACCTGACCATACCGGCCGTTGGCGACCGCTTTATTGACGCCTTCGTCGAGTCCGTCACCCCAACGCTGCCTCTCGAAATAGTCGAATGCACGCTCGACACAATCTAGCGTTCAGAATCGTCAGACTTCTCCCATGCACGCCTCCAGGGCACACGCTGGCTGTACGCCCTGGAGAAGCACTGCCACTGGTGGCGGTGTGCATTAGTGAAAGTAGACTAACCAACTGCAGGAGAGTCGGGAGGAAGTGAAAACCTTTTGCTGAAATCGCCTTTTGTTGTTCCGAAACAGGATCTCGAGCCCTTGAGAGGTCGCTACTACTGTCTAAGGGCCAGCTACAGAAAGCGGGGATCCAAAATATAAACGTATAGACCCCTGGCTATAATGTATAGCCAGGGGGAGACCCCTGGCTATATACATGGCTGCAAAGGATCTTCAATGTGCACCTGCTATTGTAGGTGAGGTCGCCGGTTGCAGCTCACAAAGGAGGAAGTGTGCTGTAGCCCACGCGTAACACAGGGTAATCCGCTTTCAGAGCCGGGTGTAGCATCCTTCCGAAAGCCGTGTCTTCGGCACAGTAGTCTACTCAGTAAACACAAATGCGGACCTCAACTGATAGCAGCGAAGTAAAATATTGATCGTCTGTGGCACAAAATGTTTCGGATCGACACAACTGATTCAAAAGCCGCACTGGCGAATTTCTCCCGCTGGTGGCGGGCGCGCAGCCTGCCGTGTACCTCGCTCACACAGCATGGCAGGGTGCCTCGCACGTGCGTCGATTCCTCCGCTCCGTTCCCCCTCCTGTTTCCGCTTTCGAGAGCTCACTTTCCGAACCGGCAGGTCTCGTCAACCACGCCAGCACCCTTCCTCTTCTGTGGGCGGCACGGCTTCCCACCTCTGGCGCTATCTGACACGCCGTAATGTCAGTCTTGCTTTCCTTTTTTGTGCCTCTTCCGCAAAGCCGCCACCAAGATCAATGCATCCAATGAACCAGTGATAGGGTAGAGTAGGGGACCTCAGTGAAGCGATGTCAAAGGATGTTAGGCATGCTTTCTTTGTATTGACTCAGACTCATCAAAGACCGGCCACACGATTCAGGCAGTGCAGATACTAGTCACCGTGGATAGAACCCACGACTTTAAGATGTATACTCGGCGAACTGAACCTACGTGCATTTGGGGTTTTTAAGGACCTGCCTGCAGAAACGCACCTACCACACAACTGATGAGGACCCTGTCTCTCCGGGGGTCTGCAAGAATGGACGACGGCGAGCGCGCCGCGGCGCCGCCGGTCCTCATCGTGGGGACGAGCATGAAGGACGGAAAGTTCACGGTTAAGATCCCATCCGACGGCACCGTCGGCGACTTGAAGCAAGCATTCGACAAAGCGATCGTCGACCGACGACGGAAAGAAAGCGCAGCAGCCGGCGCCGAGGGCTGCGACGCGGTGCAGAAGCCGTGCTTAAAAATAGCGTACAAGGGAGTCTTCGTCGACGACGATACCACGTTGTTGAAAGCCGCCGACCTCCTGCCGACATCTGCCCGCCCGTTCGTGCACGTACACTTGTGCTACGTCTCCAATACACCCGACGCAACTGAAACCAGTGAAGAAGAGCCTGTCCCCGTTCCTTCCGTCGGCGCGTCTTCGCGTTCAGGTCTGGGTGACGGAAACACGTTGCGGAACAGGCGCACTGGTGAAACCATCGATCACCGACCGACACAACCCGCACCACCGCCACGCCCACCCCCGCCGCCAGTGGTCCCGCCTGCCAATGCAGAGCCGGCGCTTGACTCGAGAGGTGAGACGCCCGTCTGCAGGCTCTGCTTCGACGACGAAGAGACGCCGGAAACAGGGCCGTTGTTCTCACCTTGTTTGTGCACGGGCAGCATGCGGTTTATTCACGTCGACTGCCTCAACAAGTGGCGTTGCCGGAGCCAGAACCAAAGCTCGTACTACCGGTGCGATCAGTGCCGGTACCAGTACAACGTCGAGCGGGCAAGGTGTGCGCCTCTTTCTTTGAGTCGTCGACCCGGGCAATGCTTCTGGACACGAGTTTGCGTCCCAGATAGCCACAACCGCCAGGATCAGGCTCGTGTTGCATTGCAAGCAGAGCAGGAGCGGTGGACGAAAGTGGCAGACACAAGCATAGGAGTGAGGATTTTATTATTGTTGTTGAAGTTGTTGGGGCAGCAGTCAAAGGTGAGCAGCGCCACCTTTCCTATCGAGCTCTCGGATCAAGCTGCGTCTGATGTACGGGATTGCTTACATGTGCGCGCGCCTTGATTGAACAGTCGGGATTGCCGAACAGGTTTCGCGACAGAGTGACCGAAACGAGCAATACCCTTCGATCTCCTGCGAAACGCAAAATGGTCAGAAGGAAAAAGTCATCATTTCCAAGCAACAAAATGGCAATAGAAGTGCTCGCCCCACACCCGAAGAGTTCGATATCCCGGATTCCACTCTGAAAAAGCGCGAACGTAAGTTTTTCCACCTCCCCTCCCGGTCCGAACAGGTGGGCGACGTATCTCCTGGACAAACGCGTCAGCGCCGTGGCTGCAGGAGTGTGCTTGGTCCTTGCAACCTTGCTGCTAGGCGTCTGCACGTGGTTTTTGGATAGCGGGCCGTTGTACGAGAAGATCTGGCGCAACATCAGTCTGTCGCCGCTGGAATACGTCGCACAGAAGAGTTGCACTGCGTGGAGCGAAGCCTCGTCGGGGGAGTGCAACACGATATGTAACTCGTGGAGCTGGAATTGGAAGACGGCGTGCTTCAACGCCGGGTGCCGCTGCTCGCTGGTGGTCGAACCGTTCCGCGACGCCGCCACCAAAATCCTCACAAACGGCATCGCGCTGGTCGCCTTGTGCGGCCTCATCGTTCACCTGCCCGCTCTCTTCGAAAACTGGCAGCGAGGGTATGCCACGTCCCCGTTTTTGCATCGACACTACGTCGAGAACCGCAGGTTGCGCTTCATCTCTTAGACCTGGTGTCGGTCACAAAAGTTAAGTGTGTGAAGGTACTTTTAAGGGAAACCATCAGAAACCCAAACTGGGCGTCGCCAGAAATCCGGAAATGCGGGACAAGTGGTCGGACGCTCGTTTAGGCTGAAATAATGGCTGCGAAAACAAGGCGAAATCACCCCCACACATGCGCATCTGACAGTGACTGTAAACATAAAGGCAAGAGCGACCATACTTACGGAGAACACTGCAACCTGCTTACCCACTTCCTTCCGTCTCTGATCGAACCCTTCAAGACTCCACCCCGCCTCGCATGTCAATAGGGACTTGGAAATCGTCGACCTTTGACACACGAATCAGTGTTAGAATGCCAGCATCTCTCTCAGCCTTGGCTGGAGCGGAAGAGTTTGGACACGTTGTCAACTGTTCCCGCTCTACGTGTCCCCTACGCTGCGAGAGAGTCACAGAGCCCACAAGCGGCGCGTTGGCAATGGTCGTCGGCTTTTGCAAGCAACGCTTTCACTCAGAATGCACACGCACGCAACAGCTTGATCCTCGTCGCGTCGTTCTTTGGAGCCCCGGCCGGATACACCCGGTTTTACCTGATTCTCGGGTCCATCCACGCTTACTACATTCTGCAAACGCTGGCGGAAGGGAGGATGCGCCGCATAATGACGCAGTTCGGCGAAAGGATTCTCTCCGTTCACGGCTGAAGAATGGACGTCCCTCCGCTTTGAGATCACTGCAGTAGCAGGCTCTTGAAGCTTCGAGAATGTCCAGCTGAAATGCTCTCTGTGTCCTGTTGCTGGTGATAACAGAAACCCCGCCGGGCGTTTCCGATAGTGGTAGTAACAAAGACACCAGTTTGCACATCGCATTCATCGGCGCACCATGTCCGAGAGCTGTAAGCTTTCAGTGAGCAACAAACAGCAAGTGAGCACAGGCGGCTACACGAGTACTGTGGGGCGTATCGTGCGGAACTCGGGAGAACCTGACTACACTCGAAGCAGTTCTTTCTGACCTGTGGTACATGATTGGAGCTGCCGTCTACAGCTATGTCCTCCGCGTCACAAGCTTCCGTCGCGCTGCACTCATCACGGCACACGCAAAACACTTCGCGCAATTCTTGGTGGATCGGTCCTCTTGCTACCTTTTGTCTCCGATTGATACTTGCACGGCTGAGACTACCGGTTCGGTCAACACAACGCGAGGCGTGGCCCCAAATTAAGCTAATCCGCCCGCAGCCCAATAACCCGCGCCGGGCTTCTGTCGTCAAGCCAGAAATGTCTTGCCTCCTGTTTGTGTTCTAGCAAACAAACAGGACAAGCTGCTAAGTGAAGCTTCACCTTCTTTTTCTGCGGTTGGCCGTTCGTGGTATGCGTGCACCCCTTCCTAAACGGGGAAGGAAGCTACAAGACGAAGCATATTGGAACCAAAATTTGTGTTCGTGCCTGAACTGGGATGCTGTACCTATGCATGACATACAGTGTAGACATACAGTGTAGCTCCGGTGCTAACTTCGTCTTCATCGCCTCACAACTACAACGTCGTAGTACGAAAAGAAAACACCTGAAAAGAAAAAGCGGAGTGGCGCCCCACAGCAACTAAGCGGGAACCACACGTGACAGCACGAAAAAAAATGCTCGTCAGCGGGAAAAAGTTGAGAGTGCGGCCTGAGGAGTACGAAAGCCACTTCCAAGCAAAATGGTATGCCTACTCTCGTTTAGCCAAATAGACCGGTGCCCGAGAAGGGCATTAGTCGCCAAGATTGTCCTTCGTTGGACAACAGGTGATTCACGCCACTTCATCGTGCGAGCGAGTCTCAGAACTTGAAATTGTGACCAAGATGGAAACTGACGGTTCTTGCATAGGGTCGCTCAGAGAGCGTGCTGCAGTATGGCTTGTGCAAACAGCATCGGGTTGCTCAGAAAACGTGCTGCAGTACGGCTTGTGCAAAAACACCGCGCAGCAAGCACCGCAAGATGTAATAGAAGTCTCGATTGCGGGTGGATGACAACCGCTCCTGATCTATCCATCCCACCTCACCCTTCGGGCAGGAGCATTTTCCAGCCCTAAAGCAGCGCGTTCCCCGACTGCGAAGGCTGTATTCGCTTTGAGACTCAACCCATTTCCAGGTTAGCCCAATGTACCCACACAGCCACTCGGACCCCGCCGCAAAGGCCACGCGCAACGTTTACCGGCAGCTTTTGACCGGCCCCAACGGGGGTGCATGCGAGGTATGTTGAAGTCTCCCATCAAAACGCTGCCCGCTGGTTAGACTATGCAATACACAAATTGAAGAAGACCAGTGCAGCGAGGAGGACTCGCGGCTCCAACGGAAGGGGTGGCCGCCCCCCTTCCTTGGGAGAGTCCCTCCCAGTCTTAATTGTCTCGACTCGCTCTGCTGCCAGCGTTTTCTGGCAACGAAAATCGCTGGGAGACCTGGCGTGCCCCGTCGAGGTGTGCAAAGTGGCAATCCGCGTGCGAGTCTTTTACTGTTCACTAACTCATCGACAAACAGCCGATTATGAACACCCTCATAAGGGGTGACTACTACGGGAAGGAACCATCTGTTAAGAAGATGAAGCATAAGCCCGTAGCCGTCGTGATGCGAAATAAGTTGCTACAGGTATTCCACAATGTTTCCCCTTAGTCCCTTGACCAGACAGAGACACACACACCGACGCTCATCACGTGCACCAGGAGACTGATAATCTTTCAGCACATGTATTTAGAACTTGCCGGCTAGAGGGCGTCAACTATACGGCACGTGCCTCCTTGGTATATTCTGGACACGACGTGCATTCTCACACTGCGTGCTGGTTCAAGGGAGTCCTCCCCGAGGCGGACTGCGCTCTCGCAAGCCGTTTTGCAATCTTCAGAGCCAAAACACAAACAGGGCCAGCCCAGGTTGTCACCTGCACAGCGGCGGCAGTTCTCCAAACTGCTGAACGGCAACAGCCACGAGAGCAGATGGATGAAAGCGAAACTGAAGGTGGCGTACAAGGCACGCGTCCACACCGAAGGGGCGCCCAGCCCCGATCTCGACGGGTCGGCTGGCACGCAAGACTCGTTGAACACGCAGCAGTACTGGCAGCAGATGCAGCACCTGAACCACTTGAACAGAAAGCGGCGCACCGGCGAGGAATGGCAACCCAGGGGGAGGTCGTCGGTGTCGCCTGTCGCGCTCGCGATGACGGACGCGTCCTACTCTGAAAACAGGAAGCACACCGCCCACAACAACAGCAGCTCAACCCCGCCCAAGCAGCACCAGCTCTTACCGCAGCAACTCGACAGTCGCCGCCACGACCTGATCCGGCAAAATGGGCTGGGCAACGGGTTCAGCGGAGGTGCTGGTCACGTCGGCTTCGGCCGCGAAGCGAAGAACACCTTCACCAACACCGCATCCACCACCAATGGTAAGCCGAACGGGAAGAGTGTCGGTTACCACGACCCAAGCAACTTCGACCTCGCGTCGCCGGTTGTCAGGCAAGGCACGCCGCCGACGACACCCACCCGCCGGCAGCTCCGCCCGGAAAATGCGTGGCCCGCTCAAGCGAAGGACCGGTTCACGGACACCGACGAGGTCGCTGCCGGGGAGCACGGAAGGAGTGCCGCCGCAGTACCGCAGTCTGCGCTGCTGGAGCAGCGGGACGCGCGCAATTCGGCCCGCCGCGTCGTGAAAAAAGCGTGCTTCACACGCGCTCGCAGCGACCCGAACCTGACCTGCGGGACGGAAGACCTAGAGCCAGAGGCCTCGGGGACTGTGGTCAGCGACGGCGACAGGGCTGTCGTCGGATCGTCGCATGGCCGTTTCCGGCGGCAGCTTGCAGATGCGAAAACGGCGGACGGGATGCTCAACAAGCAGAGCGGAGCGGACTTGCTCTGCTCGAGCACGAGAAGGCCTGACACAGCGAGTTCGCAGCGCAGCAGTAAAATGCCGGCCACTTTCGTATCCGAGGTCGTCCGTTCCCCGCACCCGCGCAGCGGGTCTCGCAGTGACTACAAGCACCACGGCATTGGCATTTCCGACCACACCTTCTCCGCCCGGTGGATGAATCCTTCCTCTTTCGTAGACCAGCGCGTGCCCATCGTACCTTACGACGCGGTCAGAAATGGAGCATAGCCGTTCGCAGCTGCCGCCGTCAGGTGGCCCGATACATACTGAGGTAAGTTGCTCCGATCACCGGTCGGTTCTGCGATGGTTGTATCTGTCTCTGAAACTGTGCTTATGGAGCAGGAGCTCCGTCCCCTCAAGGCACAGATCGGAACACTGCTCGAGGGGGTTGCTTTCACGTGACTGTTGATCGGCCTAGGTGTCCGCGTTGTCTTTCCGAGAAGACTCTTACCAGTTCATTTTTCCCTACGCTGTCGAACTTTCGCAAACGGCGAGTTGCAGCAGGTGGGACTTTGGTGCGAGCTTCTTTGTTATTGTTTTGGCCGGGAAAAAGGAACCCGAGTTCGCCCCCTTCCTGCGAGAATATGGTGACTTTATTGCGCAACACCCGTGCCAACTGGGCCCCATCACGGCCGACCGCCTACGGTCGATAGCGAGGAAGAAAGGTGTGCAATCGTCATGCGGCGTGGACGGCTGGCGCATGCGAGAAGTTGCGGCCCTGCCGGACACAATCCTGGAAGGGTTTGCTGCAGTACTGAACGAAGTCGAGGAGACGGGCCTATGGCCCGACGGGGTTCTAGACGCGCTAGTCACCCTGATTCCCAAGGGAGAAGGAGATGACCCCCTGAAGCTGCGGCCCATCACCGTCTCCAGTGTCGTTTATCGTCTTTGGGCTAGTGTGCGTCTGCAGGAGGTTCTTGTCTGGCAAGAGCAGTGGATACACGAGTCTCAACATGGCTTCCGGAAAGGCCACTCCTGCGACGACGTCGTCATGGACATCGCGCTGTCGATAGAGGAATCCCTTATTAACGGAACGCCGCTACATGGGATCGCGCTCGACTTTGCGAAATGTTTTGACCGCGTTCCACAAGGTTTGGTACTCGACCTAGTTGAGGCTCTGGGGCTGCATGAGCGTGTGCTGGCGCCGCTGCGCCACGTCTATAAGTACCTCAGACGTCGTTTTAAGTACCCGCTGGGAGTGGGCGATGAATTCAAGGTCACGAACGGCATCCTCCAAGGCTGCCCTATCTCCGTGGTCCTGATCAACGCCCTTCTGTCCGTGCTCTCGAAAGCCCTGGTCAGCCGGGCACGAGTGAGTCCGAAGTCCTTTGCTGATGACTTGTACCTCCTCTCGCGACTCGCGAAGCTGCTCCAGGAAGGAATAGAAGTCACCGCGATATTCGGGAGTCTGACCGGCCTCGCTCTCAACGAAGGCAAGTGTGCCTCCTTCTCGACGTCGGAAAAAGGCCCCCGTCTCGAGGTTGGAGGCAAGGCGGTGAAGTCGGTGAAGACCGTTAAGGTTCTGGGCGTTCCCCTGGGCACAGAAGGGCCTGTGGACAACGGTAGGTCTGACGCGACCGTGGAAGCCGCAGCCAGGCTGGAAGCGTCGCCACTGAAGCCGCGCACCAAGTTCCGCGTCATGCAGACGATCGCGGCATCCGCGCACTACGGCGCGGCCTACTGCGCCAACTCGGCCGGTGGCTTTGCGAACAACTCCGTCCTTCGCACGGCTCTCTCCGCCTGCTTGATTCCTCGCTCAAATCGGGCGAAGAGCCCCCTCGCGACACTTACCCTTGTTGCGAAGGCGCACTTGTGCGATCCGGCATGCGCCTCCGGGTACAGCTCACTCCGCACCGCCGCGAAGCAATACCAGAAGGAGAGGTTTCGGCTGCGAATGGATGCCCTTCTTGTATCCGGGGCTGACGCCTCCTTAAAGGGCCCCGTCGGGCTGATATCCAATCTCCTTCGAGAGATACGTTTCCTGCCGGCGAAGCGGCACAGTTTCGAGTTGCTATCGTTCGAAGGTGCGACCGTGCCTTTTTCCGGGAAGGAGACACTGCACTTCGTCCGTGAGGGCCTGCGTCTTCGAGCGTGGCGCTACCTGACGACACAAAGGCAAGGCTACTCGGGTATCGAGAGGGGGGTGGATGTGCGCCTGCTGAACAGACTGTGGCAGAACCGCGCGACGGAGGACAGGCTCAGCTTTGCAATCCGCAAATGCATCGCAGGAGCGGTGTACTCTCGCGAGTGGTGCAACAGAAAATGGGGAACGGATGACGGCGTATGCGAGTTCTGCGACGGTGGGACGCCGGGGACCCTGCTGCACTATTTCTGGGAATGCCCGGGACCGGGGGGCAGGTGGGTCAATCTACGTTGCCGACTCGACGTCGCAGGAGTGGCGGCACAGAATATGCCCCTATGCCTGAGCACACGGGGGATTCCCCCCATCGGAACCCCGCCGGTACTCGTGGAGAGGGTCCAGAAGCTGATCGGGACCATCTCCATCGAGATGGCGCAAGCGCAGCGTAATATCGCGACGACGCGCCCCTGGGAGCTTGCCTCCGCCGCGGCAGGGAGATATGACGTTGAGCTGGCAAGGGACAGCCGTGAGCTCCTCACGAAGCAGATCGGGACGCGCTTCGCGGCGACGCTAGTCTACTGGCTAAGGAATCTACGTTGGGTCAACACCCCCCCTCTCCCTACGACCGGCGTGGAACTCGCTTTGGATTTTGAGGCCTACACGCGATCCAAGCTGCCTGGGGAAACGTTTGCCGAAAAAGGGTTGCAGATAGGATATCTAACACGAGCCATCAACGACCTAAGCTTTGCTGACACGGGGGCCTCAGCCTTCCCCGGGAAGTGGCGTCAGGGTGTATGCTCTTTACGCTGTCTGGGTGCGCCGGCAATGCCGGGATTCACACACCGTCCACGTTTTGCGGCTGGACGGAGGACAGAGGCGATGTTAAACGGCATAGTAGCAGTTTGCTCCAAAGACAGCTGGAATGACGCCAAACCCGTGTACCCTCAGGACGTAGCCTTCGCTCAATGGAAGCTGAAGTTTCCCATCAAGGTGTTAGCCGCCGCCGTAGGCCGCGCAGTCGCGAGGAAGAAGAGGGCCCGCAGCGTTACAAGGCGGCGATCCCCCGCGAGACGAGCTCGCCCGCCGGCCAGAGCGCCCGCTGCAGCACCAACTCCGGTGCCGCCACTCACTGTAGCAGAGCCGCAACCTGCAGCGCGCCTCCGGAGCGACTTACGCCCGCCGTAGCAGTGCGAAGAGAAGTGAGGAGACCGGAAACTCCCCGGAGAGATGGTCCCTGCACTCTAACTCGTCTCTCTCTCTCTCTCTCTCTTGTTTTGGGTTCAGGACTGCTCTCTCGTGACCAGCTTCTCGTACGTTTTTTCGAGAATTAAGGAATCAGTAAGTGAGGTCCTCAGCCGACCCTTCTGCGGGTGTCACGCTCAATCAACATCGCTCTCGCAAATTGATGGCGTCGAGCGGTCCTGTCCTTTCGCCAGTTCTTTGCAAGTATGGGCACACCCAATATCTCCGCAACGAGCCTACAGCAGCCAGCAGAATTCGCAACTGGGGGGACCACAAAGACGTCGGATGCCAGTGGAGTGGCGGGTTTGCATAGACCACAAAAAATTCTATAGAGGTGACCGTTTGCATTTTTGCGAAACGTCGTCAGCGAGTGCAAGCCATGAAGGCGGCGTGTAGACGAGGATAAGGCGCCGCCCACATTTGTACTGTCTTAGTAACCCCTTCAAAGCAATTCCGGCACATATTTCTCGATGACAAGGCGAAGCATCAACGAATGACTGAAAGACTGGCCAGAGGATCGAATGGCCAACCGGATGTAAGACGGTGAACTTATTCCCGCCCGTCAGTGCCAGACTCGATGCCCGCTGCGGTATGACGTGCCTCACCGTCATTTGGACGCGATCCCAGTAAAAAGACAGAGTCGCTTTCCTCTTTTTAAGCCACGTCTGTCTTCGTCTGCTCCACCGGCGTCAGAGCAATTCAGCCGACGAATTATTTCCATATTACATGACTCCAATCCATACCGACACATGATAGGGTTCTCACGAGGGAAGAAGGGATAATGACCAACATGCCCCCATGGTTTGACCAGCTTTTCAAATTTGCCCGCGGATAATCTTACTATAAGTTTGTCCCTGCATTTACTACTTTTTACGAGGTTGCCACAACTGTGTGTGTGTAATGAGCAATCGTGGAAGGTCGCTATGGGATGTTGGTAATTCTTCCCAACCTGTAAACACTAGCTTTGTACACGTCTAGCCAGACGTGGCGTCATGTAGCAAACAACACCTTATTTCACTCAAAAATTGTACCCGGAGACGTCATGTAGCCTTTGGCATTCCAAGCATGACCTGCACGGTCCCGAGCCCTCTGAATTACAGGAGAACAAGAGCAATTGACACACCGGTCGCTGCCGGTGTCGGGAATGTCTCTGGGTTCTGTCTTCTTCTCCATTCCAGCCTTCAGTTTTCCAGCACGACGCGAGAGCCCGATTGAACTACCCCAGCTTTTTGTTTCTCCTCGGGATTGTCCCCTTTTGGCGAGATGAATATGCTGTGTTCGCTGCTCGTGTTGCCTTTGTCGTTTCCTGATCCACAGCAGCAGGGATTTGGTGTGCACTCATTCACTACCGGAGTCAAAACACGTGTCACGTGCCAAATGAGAACTGTATGCTTATGGCAGGCACACGATTGGACTGGTTATGTCTCGGCTGGCTGCTCAAATGCTATCAGGGCTGAAATACGACATACATGAGGCTCCTGCCATGATGTCGGCGGTAGGCTGGATAATGCACTCGTGGCGCATCAATTCGTTAACAATTGGACCATCTGCATGCTGACCAAGCTCCGGATTACCGCAGCCCTAATTGACTACTTGAGCCGGAAACAAGAAGACACATGGAGGAAAATTCAATACTTTGAAGACTGTCTCGTGGTTAGTAGTGCTGCTTGTAGGATCCTGCTCATTGATCATAGTTCAAAACCTTCTCGTTGCCTGTGACGTAGTCGACGTAGTTCCCGTTAGGTCTCCTAAACAAAACGTAGAAATAATCATGAGGACTGCTGCGTTTGTGACGCTGTTTGCGGCGGTCGCCGCGACGGAAGCTCCGAGGCGTGGAGACATATGGACGCGTGAGCAGGAGTTGGCAGCCGGCTACAAGGAAGTGGTGATGAGCCCCCAGCCGCACACGTACGTTGGGGCGATGCCCGAGAACTTCAACTGGGGCAACGTGAACGGGACGAACTTCTTGACGAAGAACCTGAACCAGCACATTCCCCAGTACTGCGGGTCGTGCTGGGCCCACGGTCCTATCTCTGCGCTCGGTGACAGAATCAAGATCGCAAGGAAAGGTAAGGGAGTCGACATCAACCTGTCCGTGCAGCACGTGTTGAACTGCGGATCGATTGCTGGATCGTGCCACGGAGGATCTCCGGGAATGGTGAACCAGTGGATCCACAGCAACGCCGGAGGAGTTGTGTACGACACATGCAACCCGTACCTTGCCTGCTCCAGCGAGTCGACGGAAGGTTTCTGCGGCAAGGTGGACACCAAGTGCTCGGCTGAGAACGTTTGCAGAACGTGCAGCACGTTCACTGCCGACGGTGGCAAGTGCGTGCCGATTGCGAAGTACCCCAACGCGACGGTTTCCGAGTACGGAACTGCCAACGGCGAGCAGGCGATCATGGCTGAGATCTTCGCACGTGGTCCAGTGGCCGGTGGAGTGGACGCCACGCAGATCCTGAACTACCAGGGCGGCGTGTTGAAGGCACCGTGCACTGGCATTGACCACGCCATCTCGATTGTTGGCTTCGGTACCGACGGTGCCACGCCGTACTGGATCATCAGGAACTCGTGGGGCGAGTACTGGGGCGAGATGGGCTACTTCAGAATCGCCAGAGCCACCGGCCAGGACGCGTGCACGAGCCAGACTGGTTACTGGGCCGTGCCCAAGGGCTTCTCGCTTGCCAACTACCCTTGCGATGAAGATGGCAGCAACTGCCAGTAGGAACTTGCAATTTCCAGCGAAACGATGTTTCGTAGTCTTTGAACGTGCATCACACCGCCAAAGCCTCCACCTTCTTTTTTTTTGAAAGCTTTCCACAAGATTCATTTTCCCTCCTGCATAAATTTCTTTGCGACCACCGTATACGTGTTGTTTGTTCAATTAGTCCCATTTGTTCGATGTTTCGCCCAATACTACCGAACACAACGCCGCTTACCAAGCGCACATGAGCTCGAAGGTAGTGAAGAAGTGACTGGTGGTTTTTGCTTTCTGTCTCAGACGTTATTTTGTTACTTCGCATTTCTTTTGTTGAAAGCAGGGAAAGATCTGACGGGGAGAGTACGTATGTTGACCACCGGCAGCGCATGCGGAAGGACGGGATCCACGTCGTGACTTTGTTGACGAGAACTACGATGGAGCGATGTGGATTGTCGTGAAGGCTATTCAATGCAGAGTACCTGAGTGAGTGGGTGATAATCAAAGGCCGCCGGTGTTAAGAAGTTTCGGTGTCACAACAAATCGACACGTGGCACTCGGTTTTTAAGAAGAGCAGTAATCAACCACTGGCTATTACAGTCCGAGCATGTGTTAATAGTCATAGGTTCCGCGCTGACCTTTTCTATGAGAGAGACAACAAAGCAAGTCAAAGGGCGTGAGTCTCGAAACCGCAAGGCAGCGATGCATAACGTTGTAACTGAGAATCCAAACAATCTGACGCGATCTTATCCCATCGTTGGAGTTTAATTGCAAGCAGTCTGGCGATATCTGCATTTTTCACTCAGCGCAATATCGGTGTTTGTTTCCCGTCCAGCTCGTCTGCCTCGGGGGTACTCTCTTTCTTCGTTGGTAACGTGTTTCCTTGATTCCACCCGTCTGTGTGCGTCTTCGTCTTCGATTGTGGCGAGTCTTTTCGCCACTTGTTGCCAGAGGCGATCTCAGTGTTGCCGCCGTTGATGTCGCTTTTGCTGGAGGGATGGGCGCCGGAGCCTGCCGTTTCCTTCGTGGCGCTGAGGTCGATGGTGTCAGAAGGCTCTGATAGTTAATGATCCAAACCAATCTGGCATCGTTTGTTCTGATGGTCAGGTGCGCGCTTGGCGCCTTTCCCCTTCTACCCTACGGGCTTCAGGTTCTTCCAAGTTTGTGCTTCCCCAGTTCTGACTGCTCTCGTAGTAGCAGCATCACGTGTGTGTTTCACTCGTTTCAGCGGCCGTGCCTGCTTTTCCTCTGCGCTATTCAGTGTGGCGCTCTTCCTAGCTGTCTTCGGCTGTCCCTGGTCGCACAGTCTGTTCAGGTCTACATCGGATGCCGCTTCGAGTTTCAGTATTCCTCCTTAAATGGTCACCATACGACGCACTGGAAGTGCCACAAGCGGGCGCCCATCTTGTTGCACGTCGATGACATTACAGCCTCGGTTTCTATGACTACAACGATTCCCGCCCACTCGGCTGGAGCCACACTGTGGGAAAACAATGAAATCTCCCCCCACTACCAGATCTTAATCATAGCAACACAGTAAAATGAGGACTGCTGCGTTTGTGACGCTGTTTGCGGCGGTCGCCGCGACGGAAGCTCCGAGGCGTGGAGACATCTGGACGCGTGAGCAGGAGTTGGCAGCCGGCTACAAGGAAGTGGTGATGAGCCCCCAGCCGCACACGTACGTTGGAGCGATGCCCGAGAACTTCAACTGGGGCAACGTGAACGGGACGAACTTCTTGACGAAGAACCTGAACCAGCACATTCCCCAGTACTGCGGGTCGTGCTGGGCCCACGGTCCTATCTCTGCGCTCGGTGACAGAATCAAGATCGCAAGGAAAGGTAAGGGAGTCGACATCAACCTGTCTGTGCAGCACGTGTTGAACTGCGGATCGATTGCTGGATCGTGCCACGGAGGATCTCCGGGAATGGTGAACCAGTGGATCCACAGCAACGCCGGAGGAGTTGTGTACGACACATGCAACCCGTACCTTGCCTGCTCCAGCGAGTCGACGGAAGGTTTCTGCGGCAAGGTGGACACCAAGTGCTCGGCTGAGAACGTTTGCAGAACGTGCAGCACGTTCACTGCCGACGGTGGCAAGTGCGTGCCGATTGCGAAGTACCCCAACGCGACGGTTTCCGAGTACGGAACTGCCAACGGCGAGCAGGCGATCATGGCTGAGATCTTCGCACGTGGTCCAGTGGCCGGTGGAGTGGACGCCACGCAGATCCTGAACTACCAGGGCGGCGTGTTGAAGGCACCGTGCACTGGCATTGACCACGCCATCTCGATTGTTGGCTTCGGTACCGACGGTGCCACGCCGTACTGGATCATCAGGAACTCGTGGGGCGAGTACTGGGGCGAGATGGGCTACTTCAGAATCGCCAGAGCCACCGGCCAGGACGCGTGCACGAGCCAGACTGGTTACTGGGCCGTGCCCAAGGGCTTCTCGCTTGCCAACTACCCTTGCGATGAAGATGGCAGCAACTGCCAGTAGGAACTTGCAATTTCCAGCGAAACGATGTTTCGTAGTCTTTGAACGTGCATCACACCGCCAAAGCCTCCACCTTCTTTTTTTTTGAAAGCTTTCCACAAGATTCGTTTTCCCTCCTGCATAAATTTCTTCGCGACCACCGTACAACGTGTTGTTTGTTCAATTAGTCCCATTTGTTCGACGTGATGTTTCGCCCAATACTACCGAACACAACGCCGCTTACCAAGCGCACATGAGCTCGAAGGTAGTGAAGAAGTGACTGGTGGTTTTTGCTTTCTGTCTCAGACGTTATTTTGTTACTTCGCATTTCTTTCGTTGAAAGCAGGGGAAAATTTCAAGGGGAGACATAGCCGTGTACGATGTTCACCGGCAGCGCATGCGGAAGGACGGGATCCACGTCGTGACTTTGTTGACGAGAACTTCGATGGATTGTCGTGAAGGCTATTCAATGCACAGCACCTGAGTGAGTGGGTAATAATCAAAGGCCGCCGGTGTTAAGAAGTTTCGGTGTCACAACAAATCGACACGTGGCACTCGGTTTTTAAGAAGAGCAGTAATCAACCATTGGCTGTTACAGTCCCAGCATGTGTTAATAGTCATAAGTTCCGCGCTGACCTTTTCTATGAGAGAGAACAACAAAGCAAGTCAAAGGGCGTGAGTCTCGAAACCGCAAGGCAGCAAGGCGCGATGCATAACGTTGTAAGTGAGAATCCAAACAATCTGGCGCGATCTTATCCCATCGTTGGAGTTTAATTGCAAGCAGTCTGGCGATATCTGCATTTTTTACTCAGCGCAATATCGGTGTTTGTTTCCCGTCCAGCTCGTCTGCCTCGGGGGTACTCTCTTTCTTCGTTGGTAACGTGTTTCCTTGACTCCACCCGTCTGTGTGCGTCTTCGTCTTCGATTGTGGCGAGTCCTTTCGCCGCTTGTTGCCAGAGGCGATCTCAGTGTTGCCGCCGTTGATGTCGCTTTTGCTGGAGGGATGGGCGCCGGAGCCTGCCGTTTCCTTCGTGGCGCTGAGGTCGATGGTGTCAGAAGGCTCTGATAGTTAATGATCCAAACCAATCTGGCATCGTTTGTTCTGATGGTCAGGTGCGCGCTTGGCGCCTTTCCCCTTCTACCCTACGGGCTTCAGGTTCTTCCAAGTTTGTGCTTCCCCAGTTCTGACTGCTCTCGTAGTAGCAGCATCACGTGTGTGTTTCACTCGTTTCAGCGGCCGTGCCTGCTTTTCCTCTGCGCTATTCAGTGTGGCGCTCTTCCTAGCTGTCTTCGGCTGTCCCTGGTCGCACAGTCTGTTCAGGTCTACATCGGATGCCGCTTCGAGTTTCAGTATTCCTCCTTAAATGGTCACCATACGACGCACTGGAAGTGCCACAAGCGGGCGCCCATCTTGTTGCACGTCGATGACATTACAGCCTCGGTTTCTATGACTACAACGATTCTCGCCCACTCGGCTGGAGCCACACTGTGGGAAAACAATGAAATCTCCGAAACCCCACTACCAGATCTTAATCATAGCAACACAGTAAAATGAGGACTGCTGCGTTTGTGACGCTGTTTGCGGCGGTCGCCGCGACGGAAGCTCCGAGGCGTGGAGACATCTGGACGCGTGAGCAGGAGTTGGCAGCTGGCTACAAGGAAGTGGTGATGAGCCCCCAGCCGCACACGTACGTTGGAGCGATGCCCGAGAACTTCAACTGGGGCAACGTGAACGGGACGAACTTCTTGACGAAGAACCTGAACCAGCACATTCCCCAGTACTGCGGGTCGTGCTGGGCCCACGGTCCTATCTCTGCGCTCGGTGACAGAATCAAGATCGCAAGGAAAGGTAAGGGAGTCGACATCAACCTGTCTGTGCAGCACGTGTTGAACTGCGGATCGATTGCTGGATCGTGCCACGGAGGATCTCCGGGAATGGTGAACCAGTGGATCCACAGCAACGCCGGAGGAGTTGTGTACGACACATGCAACCCGTACCTTGCCTGCTCCAGCGAGTCGACGGAAGGTTTCTGCGGCAAGGTGGACACCAAGTGCTCGGCTGAGAACGTTTGCAGAACGTGCAGCACGTTCACTGCCGACGGTGGCAAGTGCGTGCCGATTGCGAAGTACCCCAACGCGACGGTTTCCGAGTACGGAACTGCCAACGGCGAGCAGGCGATCATGGCTGAGATCTTCGCACGTGGTCCAGTGGCCGGTGGAGTGGACGCCACGCAGATCCTGAACTACCAGGGCGGCGTGTTGAAGGCACCGTGCACTGGCATTGACCACGCCATCTCGATTGTTGGCTTCGGTACCGACGGTGCCACGCCGTACTGGATCATCAGGAACTCGTGGGGCGAGTACTGGGGCGAGATGGGCTACTTCAGAATCGCCAGAGCCACCGGCCAGGACGCGTGCACGAGCCAGACTGGTTACTGGGCCGTGCCCAAGGGCTTCTCGCTTGCCAACTACCCTTGCGATGAAGATGGCAGCAACTGCCAGTAGGAACTTGCAATTTCCAGCGAAACGATGTTTCGTCTCTTCAGGTAGTCCTTGAACGTTCATACGTGCATCACACCACCAGAGCCTCCCTCCTTTTTTTGAATGCTTTCCATAAGATTCATTTTCCCTGCTGCATAAATTCCTTTGCAACCACCATACAACGTGATGTTTGTTCAATTGGTCCCATTTTCTTCGACGTGATGTTTCGCCCAATACCGCTTACCCAAGTGCACATGAGAGCTCCAAGGTAGTGAAAAAGTGACTGGTAGTGCGTTTTGCTTCTGTTTCATACGTTCTTTCAAAATACGCATTTCTTTCGTTAGAAGCAGGGGCAGATCTGAAGGGAGACACAGCCGTAAGATGTTGACCACCAGCAGCGCATGCGGAAGGACGGGATCCGTCGCGACTTCGTTGGCGTGAGCTTCGATGGAGCGGATGTGGATTCTCGTGAAGAGTTTTTCAATGCAGAGCACCTGAGTGAGTGGTGATAGGTGAAGACCGATGTTAAGAAGGTTTCGGTGTCAGCAACAAATTGACGTGGGTCGTTCGGTATTAAGAAGGGGTGGTAATCTACCATTGGCTGTCCGGTCCCTGCATGTGTTCTTAGTCATTGGAGAGAGAGAAGACAACAAAGCAAATCAAAGGATGTGAGTCTCGAAACCGCAAGGCAGCGATGCAGAACGTTGTCATGCACTGACAATCCAAACAATCCGGCTCAATCTTATCCGAATCTTATCCGATTCTTATCCGATCGTTGCGGGTTCCATGCAAGCAGTCTGTGACGATAATCTGCATTTCTCACTATGTCATGTTTCTCGTGCTTCGGGTTCCCGTCTGGCTCGTCGGCTCGGGGGGACTCTCTTTGTTCGTTGGTGTTTCCTTGACTCCGCCCGTCTGTGTGCGACTTCATCTTTGACTGTGGCGTTTTCTCGCCCCAATCCCAGTGTTGCCGCGGTTGACGGCGCTTTCGCTAGAGGCGCCGGAGCCTGCCGCTTCCTTGGTTGCGCTGGGGTCGATGGTGGCGTAGACTCTGATAGTTAATGATCCAAGCCAATCTGGCTCGATCTTCACCCCGATCGTTTTGATTACGACGCAACGAAATTGTGAATTTTAAGAGAGTCTCGCCTTTTCAGCTTGTCCGTGCGCGTTTGGTGCCTTGCCTCTACCCGACGGGCTTCACGATCGGCATTTGATGGTTTGTTCTTCGCCGCTTGCGTGGATGCTGCGGTTGTTCGTTGCTTTTTTACTCGTTGCGTGTCAAGTTCCTATTTCTTGAGACACGTTTCTGCTTCCCTGGTTTCTACTTCGCTGCTGCTCTAGTAGTATCAGCATCACGTCGCCGTGCCTCTGCTTTTCCTCTGCTCTGTTCAGTCCGGCGCTCAACCTAGCAATGCCCACTGTTCTAAGCTGTCCTTGGCCGCTGCACAGTCTGACAAGGTCTACATCGGATGCCGCTTCGGTCCTCCCAAAACGTTACTCAGACGAGCACTGGCAGTGCCACAAGCGGGCGCCCATGTTGCTGCACGTCGACGGCCTTACAGTTCCGGTTTCTTTGACTCACACAACAATCCCCGCCCACTAGACTTGAGCCACCCTGTGGGAAAATAGTGAACTCTCTGAAACCCCAATTCCAGATCTTGTTATCACAGCAACAGTAAAATGAGGACTGCTGCGTTTGTGACGCTGTTTGCGGCGGTCGCCGCGACAGAAGCTCCGAGGCGTGGAGACATCTGGACGCGTGAGCAGGAGTTGGCAGCCGGCTACAAGGAAGTGGTGATGAGCCCCCAGCCGCACACGTACGTTGGAGCGATGCCCGAGAACTTCAACTGGGGCAACGTGAACGGGACGAACTTCTTGACGAAGAACCTGAACCAGCACATTCCCCAGTACTGCGGGTCGTGCTGGGCCCACGGTCCTATCTCTGCGCTCGGTGACAGAATCAAGATCGCAAGGAAAGGTAAGGGAGTCGACATCAACCTGTCTGTGCAGCACGTGTTGAACTGCGGATCGATTGCTGGATCGTGCCACGGAGGATCTCCGGGAATGGTGAACCAGTGGATCCACAGCAACGCCGGAGGAGTTGTGTACGACACATGCAACCCGTACCTTGCCTGCTCCAGCGAGTCGACGGAAGGTTTCTGCGGCAAGGTGGACACCAAGTGCTCGGCTGAGAACGTTTGCAGAACGTGCAGCACGTTCACTGCCGACGGTGGCAAGTGCGTGCCGATTGCGAAGTACCCCAACGCGACGGTTTCCGAGTACGGAACTGCCAACGGCGAGCAGGCGATCATGGCTGAGATCTTCGCACGTGGTCCAGTGGCCGGTGGAGTGGACGCCACGCAGATCCTGAACTACCAGGGCGGCGTGTTGAAGGCACCGTGCACTGGCATTGACCACGCCATCTCGATTGTTGGCTTCGGTACCGACGGTGCCACGCCGTACTGGATCATCAGGAACTCGTGGGGCGAGTACTGGGGCGAGATGGGCTACTTCAGAATCGCCAGAGCCACCGGCCAGGACGCGTGCACGAGCCAGACTGGTTACTGGGCCGTGCCCAAGGGCTTCTCGCTTGCCAACTACCCTTGCGATGAAGATGGCAGCAACTGCCAGTAGGAACTTGCAATTTCCAGCGAAACGATGTTTCGTAGTCTTTGAACGTGCATCACACCGCCAAAGCCTCCACCTTCTTTTTTTTTGAAAGCTTTCCACAAGATTCGTTTTCCCTCCTGCATAAATTTCTTCGCGACCACCGTACAACGTGTTGTTTGTTCAATTAGTCCCATTTGTTCGACGTGATGTTTCGCCCAATACTACCGAACACAACGCCGCTTACCAAGCGCACATGAGCTCGAAGGTAGTGAAGAAGTGACTGGTGGTTTTTGCTTTCTGTCTCAGACGTTATTTTGTTACTTCGCATTTCTTTCGTTGAAAGCAGGGGAAAATTTCAAGGGGAGACATAGCCGTGTACGATGTTCACCGGCAGCGCATGCGGAAGGACGGGATCCACGTCGTGACTTTGTTGACGAGAACTTCGATGGATTGTCGTGAAGGCTATTCAATGCACAGCACCTGAGTGAGTGGGTAATAATCAAAGGCCGCCGGTGTTAAGAAGTTTCGGTGTCACAACAAATCGACACGTGGCACTCGGTTTTTAAGAAGAGCAGTAATCAACCATTGGCTGTTACAGTCCCAGCATGTGTTAATAGTCATAAGTTCCGCGCTGACCTTTTCTATGAGAGAGAACAACAAAGCAAGTCAAAGGGCGTGAGTCTCGAAACCGCAAGGCAGCAAGGCGCGATGCATAACGTTGTAAGTGAGAATCCAAACAATCTGGCGCGATCTTATCCCATCGTTGGAGTTTAATTGCAAGCAGTCTGGCGATATCTGCATTTTTTACTCAGCGCAATATCGGTGTTTGTTTCCCGTCCAGCTCGTCTGCCTCGGGGGTACTCTCTTTCTTCGTTGGTAACGTGTTTCCTTGACTCCACCCGTCTGTGTGCGTCTTCGTCTTCGATTGTGGCGAGTCCTTTCGCCGCTTGTTGCCAGAGGCGATCTCAGTGTTGCCGCCGTTGATGTCGCTTTTGCTGGAGGGATGGGCGCCGGAGCCTGCCGTTTCCTTCGTGGCGCTGAGGTCGATGGTGTCAGAAGGCTCTGATAGTTAATGATCCAAACCAATCTGGCATCGTTTGTTCTGATGGTCAGGTGCGCGCTTGGCGCCTTTCCCCTTCTACCCTACGGGCTTCAGGTTCTTCCAAGTTTGTGCTTCCCCAGTTCTGACTGCTCTCGTAGTAGCAGCATCACGTGTGTGTTTCACTCGTTTCAGCGGCCGTGCCTGCTTTTCCTCTGCGCTATTCAGTGTGGCGCTCTTCCTAGCTGTCTTCGGCTGTCCCTGGTCGCACAGTCTGTTCAGGTCTACATCGGATGCCGCTTCGAGTTTCAGTATTCCTCCTTAAATGGTCACCATACGACGCACTGGAAGTGCCACAAGCGGGCGCCCATCTTGTTGCACGTCGATGACATTACAGCCTCGGTTTCTATGACTACAACGATTCTCGCCCACTCGGCTGGAGCCACACTGTGGGAAAACAATGAAATCTCCGAAACCCCACTACCAGATCTTAATCATAGCAACACAGTAAAATGAGGACTGCTGCGTTTGTGACGCTGTTTGCGGCGGTCGCCGCGACGGAAGCTCCGAGGCGTGGAGACATCTGGACGCGTGAGCAGGAGTTGGCAGCTGGCTACAAGGAAGTGGTGATGAGCCCCCAGCCGCACACGTACGTTGGAGCGATGCCCGAGAACTTCAACTGGGGCAACGTGAACGGGACGAACTTCTTGACGAAGAACCTGAACCAGCACATTCCCCAGTACTGCGGGTCGTGCTGGGCCCACGGTCCTATCTCTGCGCTCGGTGACAGAATCAAGATCGCAAGGAAAGGTAAGGGAGTCGACATCAACCTGTCTGTGCAGCACGTGTTGAACTGCGGATCGATTGCTGGATCGTGCCACGGAGGATCTCCGGGAATGGTGAACCAGTGGATCCACAGCAACGCCGGAGGAGTTGTGTACGACACATGCAACCCGTACCTTGCCTGCTCCAGCGAGTCGACGGAAGGTTTCTGCGGCAAGGTGGACACCAAGTGCTCGGCTGAGAACGTTTGCAGAACGTGCAGCACGTTCACTGCCGACGGTGGCAAGTGCGTGCCGATTGCGAAGTACCCCAACGCGACGGTTTCCGAGTACGGAACTGCCAACGGCGAGCAGGCGATCATGGCTGAGATCTTCGCACGTGGTCCAGTGGCCGGTGGAGTGGACGCCACGCAGATCCTGAACTACCAGGGCGGCGTGTTGAAGGCACCGTGCACTGGCATTGACCACGCCATCTCGATTGTTGGCTTCGGTACCGACGGTGCCACGCCGTACTGGATCATCAGGAACTCGTGGGGCGAGTACTGGGGCGAGATGGGCTACTTCAGAATCGCCAGAGCCACCGGCCAGGACGCGTGCACGAGCCAGACTGGTTACTGGGCCGTGCCCAAGGGCTTCTCGCTTGCCAACTACCCTTGCGATGAAGATGGCAGCAACTGCCAGTAGGAACTTGCAACACAAAACAATAGGATGTCTCACCTCTTCAGGTAGTCTTTGAGCATTCATATATGCATCAACTTGACCTCTCCTTTTTTTCGAATGCTTTCCATAAGATTCATTTTTCCCTTGCATACTTTTCTTCGCAACCACCATACAACGTGTTGTTTGTTCCATTTTCTTCGACGTGATGTTTCGCCCAATATTACCGAACACAGTGCCGTTTACCCAAGCACATGAGCTCGGTAGAGAAAGTGCCTAGTGGTGCGTTTTTTTTTTCGGTCTCCACGTTCCTCCTCTTCTCTTTTCGCTTGGATTCGTTCTCTTAGCAGACAACAAACTGGGCTGCGGATGCAACTGCACTGCGGTGACATTCAGGACAATGGGCAGAAGTCACATTCCACTCGCCGCTGTGATGAAGCGAAATGCTGTGGTTTAATGAACCAGTTGGATTCGTCTTGCTCGTAACAATTCCAAGCTGACACTTCATTGCGGGCACAACATGCAAGAAGGCCTCACAGCACCTTCAATCGGAGCCCAGACCTAAACCCGCACTGACAATCCCGCATGTGTCCTCAGAGCCAATCCTTTTCCCGAAGTTACGGACTTTACCGACTTCCGTTACCTCGGGGATGAAGGAAAACGCTGCATCGGGACTCTGAAAGTCTCTGAGGTGGTCAGTTCCAACCAAGCGGCTCCACAATGCTCGAGACCCGCAGCGAAACGGCCGGAGACTTCCTTGCCGAGCGATATCCCCGAAACATTTTACGCCCGGGCTGCAGAAGCTGCAAGGCTCCTCCACCACCCCTTCTGGCATCCCAGGTAGAACAGGTCGTTTTCGACAGGAGAACCCACTGTAGCTGACGCATTGCAACTAGCCGAGAATGGACTGCCTGCCGACGCACATTTCGCCGAAGCGAGGCAAGAGCACGGTAATCTTCAACCGTCGAGGAGGGAACGCCATCGGGAGGTCCCAGCCACGTTGGCCGGATCCGCCGCGGCACAGGAGCTGCTTGCTGCGTTGCAGGCAGTATGGTTAGTCGCTGAAATCTCAAGGTGGACAACCGGGCAGTGGTCTTTGCTCTGCGAAAGCGCTATGGCAAGCACGAGACTGGAGGTCCTATGAAATTGCAATGTAAATAGCCTCTATTCGAGCCAACCCGGCTTTTCTCCAGTGAAAAACTGTTTTGTTTTTGGACAAGATACTAGCGCGGAGTTAACTTTTCCCCCCCTGCCGCCTTCACACGCGTCCAAGCTGTTTGTTTACGCACGTCTGAACCGCTGTCGGTTTTCGTATTAACCCAACTCCGACCAAGCACCTACAGGTTAATTTCCACTTTTTCCTATTTTTCATTTTTATAGAGTGCCTTCGCTCTTTTGGGCATTCTGGGGCTGGAATTTTGCGATTTCAAAGCATATCTTTCCATTGCCGCCCTTGGAAGGCGAAATTTTGACATGATGTTGCACTAGTCTGTCATCGTCTTCTCGCTTATGACCGTCTCTAATTCATCGACAACGTTTCACCGCAACCTTGACAATCTTTTGTTTTCTTGCGTGGTTTAGATTTCCTTCCTAGGTTGGGCTTGAGCAAAAGAGAAGAAGAAAGGCGGCAGACGTCATTTTGCGTGCGTTCCGGGGGTAGGGGGTTGGAGTGATGGCGAGATAACGGGCAAGACGCAGGAAATTGAGGTACGGGGCAGGTGGGCAGTTCACGCAACTACTGGCCACTGCAGTCACTTTCATCAGTAGACTCGGTATACGTCAGACGCACTCCTTTGAGTGTGGGAGGGCGCCCCTGCTTGCAAGGGCGGCCGCCTCGTTTCTTCAAGCGCTGGGTCCCAGGAGTTTCCGGCTCGTAGTAATGGTGGTTCTTGAGGGTGTGAAACCGGGTAAAACACGGAGCGGGACACAGAGCCACGCCACATGTTTTGCAGACATATTTCGTCTTGACCAAACGAACATGGCATTTGCACGCAACGCGGGTGTCTGTTTCCAGAATGGCATGGAACTTGCCATCCAGGCGCGACGGGTGGTCGCTAGCCCGAGGTGTGCGCGTTCCGGGGCTGAAGTCCTCAGTACTGCGGTTGTCAGCAAGTAACCCGCGGATGAGCTCTTTTCTGAAGTCCTTGAAGGGTAAGGACCCGCGATTCTTACCAAGACGTCTTCTGTCGACCCCACACTCTCCATATCCGTGGCCGCCCGCTTCCTTCCAGACATTTTGTACTTTTCACTGCCCAAGTTCCTGGATTGTTTCGACTGTTGATGACAAGGCATTGAAAAAGCCGGTTTTCCGGGGGTTTCCCCAATCTCGCCACTTGGTTTCAATCGTCATTGCTGACGAATTTTTGACATTCGAGGGCGGCAATGAAAAGATTTGCTCGAAATGGGTGAATTCCATATTTTTGGGAGTTTTTTGGCGCCTCCTGAGCACCCCTACAGAAAAATCCAGATTAAACCGGACATATATGTCCGGTTGGTCGGAGTTGGGTTAACAATTAATTGTATACACGAAAGAGAACGCTGGCAGCGTGTTTGGGAGAAGATTAGCCTACCGATCATATTCACTCACTATCACTCACTAACAGGCTAGTCCTCCCCCGGCACGTACAAACAAACATCGCGCCTATTCTTTTGGTACTTTCATCTGCAAGGAGACGCTTCTTGAGCACACGCGCCACTACGAAGTGCGGCCAACGAAAGACTCTAAATGTACTGTTAACCGCAATACTTGTTTCTCCTACTCTTGCGGTGTAATGTTTTGCGGTCTCAGGAAGTTACAGGGGGGTGTTAGGAATTGCAGGGGTGTTAGTACCAGACAACGAGTCAGAAGATGGGCGACGATGGTGAGTATCAGACGGTAAGCTTCAAGGTCCCGCTGCTTCGACGGGAGAAAGAGCTCACTTTCAAAGTGGGGAAGACTGTAGCTGAGATGGAAGGCTGCATTAAAATAAAGCAAGCGCATGACGAGATGGGCAGCAAGTACTTTGTGAAGCTCATTCGAAGAGACGCGATGGACAAGCTCCCCGCGAAGGCCGCCGTCATGAACAGGATCAACAAGGACCTTGGCATGCTCAAGCTGATCGATCACGTGAACATCACGAAGATGTTCCAGATTTTCTCCAGCATTGACTGCGTCTATGTGCTGCTTGAGTACACTCCGCAAATGTTCGACCGCTACCTAGAGGGGCAAAAAGACGGAAGGGTGTCGGAGAGCAAGGCGAAGCACTTCTTCAAGCAGTTGGTCAGCGGTGTTGAGTATTTGCACGACCGAGCACTTTGTCACAGGAACCTTTGCATTCGTAACATTCAGATGGACGAATCCGAAGAGATGCTTAAGATCTCCGGCTTCAGCGCGAGCTGCCTGCAGAGCTCAAAAGACGTGTTGTACGATCACCCAATTGTATGCTCTTTTTTTGTCGAAAGCGCGAAAAGGGCAAGGAGTCCCACTCGCACGGTCCAGTGCGTGATGTTGTGGTCGTGCCCCCCGTCGCTTTCGATTGTGAGAAGAGCACCGAAGTATTTCTTTTGAGGATCTCAGTCCAGTGCTCGGAGCAAAGATCCGGTCCTTCACCGTAACGTAGGCCGAGCCCCGGTAGTGCCCCATTCTTTTTGCACTTTCCGTGCTGTTCGGGATACGGATGTCCAGGAGCACACTCGGGATAAACCCAGCTTACCCCGTGGAAGCACCGCCACCTCTGCATTCGGCTCTCCACAAGGCACTACCGATTTGTCATCCACCGCAAGCGCCACCGCGCACCGTGAGAACAGCAGGACAGCGTAGTCCTGTGTATAAAGCTGAAGGATGCGGTTGTTTCCCTCATCCGGATGGTCCTTCCGCTTCGTCCGGCTCTGTATGGCGTGTTGGACGTTGAAACGCCCCGTGTAGTGTAGCTCGTGGGGAGGGGTTGCGGCGGGTTGGTGTTACCCTCCGGGGGGTTGCGGCGGGTTGGCGAAGCCTTCCGGGGGGTTTCGGCCGGTTGGCGCTACCCTCCGGGGGGTTGCGGCGGGTTGCGGCGGGTTGGCAATGCCCTCCGGGGGGTTGCGGCCGGTTGGCGATGCCTTCTGGGGGGATGCGGCGGGTTGCGCCGGGTTGCAGCGGGCCAACCAACCAAGATTAAAACAAATCGAACGCGCGCAAAGAAGAAACAAAGTTAGGAGTTTATCTACCCTACTCGACTGTTCATCAAGCGTCAAGGCGAACGGACACAGTCGACTACAGCTATCAAAGCTGGAAGCAGATGACGTGCACCTTTAAGCACAGGCGCGCTAGTAGCAAAACTCTGGGTCCGTTTGGCCAGGGAAGCAGCGCGATCGAAAGCACTATTTTGCACAACAACGCGCAGGAAAGCCAAGGACCAACGCACAGCATGCGACGTGCTTTGTGAGTGGACCGGACTGCGGCAGACGCATAACGAGTTAGAGTGCAACTCCTGCGGAGTTTCTCACTTTATTTGCGGGTCACGGCGGTTCCCAGGGTACCTGGATACAAAAGCTACGTTTTGGTACACATTGGTGTCAATGACTCTCCACTAATCTTGCAAGCATGTCGTGCCCAACTAACACAGGTCGAACCCCTGTACCAGTCGCCCGAAATGGAAGGCAACGACAGCTACCACGGAAAGAAAACGGACATCTGGTCTCTGGGCTGCCTTTTATACCGAATGCTGACGGGGAAAGAGTACCGACAGGTGTACAAGAAGGTGAACCCGGTGCCGCAGCTGGAGGAGATTGAAGGGGAAGTCGTGCGAGCATTGCTTCGGAGACTTCTGGACCCCGACTGGAGGGCTCGTATCAACTTACTCGACCTCATGGTGAGCGACTGGCTGCAAATCCAGAACGTAGGGCAACGTCGTAATTTGCTCGTTGAACGACACGGGAGCGTTGAGGATCTTGAGGCATTCACCACGTCCGAGCTGCAGCAAAACTTCAAAAAGATCGGGAAAGGTTTCGGCTTGGCTGTGGACGTAGGTGGTGATTCCCCCGACCTTATCGACGACTCCTTTTCCCCGCTGGCCGGCAACATCCACGATAGAGATTTCACGATCCTCGACACGCCGGCTGACCACAATCTCTCACCAACGTGGGACTCTGCGCACCCTCGACGAAGAGCGCCACTCCCAACTGCCTTCGAATTGTCTCCCCAAGGTGCCTCGCCAGCGTCGAAGCTGAAAAAGCAGCTCACAGTAGACATCCTGCAGACTGGCGGAACCATGACAGATACGAAGTTCGACCACTCGCCGATGCATGCGATGCAGAGCTGACAGATACCGCCACCAGATTCTTCACATTGGCGGGATCTCGGACCAGGTTTGCACACCTCTGGTGCCCTGCCCTGTTGGTTCTGCCGAACACCTTGCACAGCCAACACGGTGATGGCGCTCTGTTGGTTCTGCCGAACACCTTGCACAGCTAGTACCAACATGGCGATGGCGCCTTATTGGTTCTGCCGAACACCTTGCACAGCTGAAGTAGAAGAAGACGGCACCATGAAGTAATCTTCACGTGACATACACGACGCGCTTCGCGGCCCATGAGCCTGTGTTATTCATCCAACACCGGATGACTCAACGATTGGATCTGGAGACCGGGAGCTGGTTCGAATTTGCTTGGATCAACGGGCTGCAACAGTTTTCATCGAAGTCTTCGGCGAAAGCGCAGAGTGACTTGTTTTGTGATCTGGAGTAGGAGTTGGTGGGATTGCAGGTTGCTTGAGATTTGTAGCAACACTTGGGCTTCGTTGTTTATAGCTCTACTGGAGTACGCATCCGAGAGCTTCTTCCGGCGCCGAGAGAACAAAAGAGCAGAAAAATGACATGTTGTGGGGAACTCATTGCCTACGCTCCTTTTTCCAGCCTGCCACGTGTGAGTGCACAAGGTCTGTTGCGCTGTCTACCTCATTTTCCGCCCGTGTGGCAACAGCTCCCTTCTCGTCTGTCTCTGGCTGGCGTCCGCTGCTCGTCCGTTCTCATTGCCGTCGGCCGAGTGGTCTTCGTGGGCGCCTGCAGGAGCACCCGACGCTCTAGCACCTGTGTCCATAGTGGCTGCAATATAAATTCGCCACCCACCTCAGTGGTGTGTTTAGGTTGCCTCTTTCTTTTTCTGCCTCTGTCTCTCACATTTCTGCGTTTTTTTTCCGTCCCTATTTGTTGAGTGACCTTTTTTCTTCTTATTTGCCTGTGCCTTTTTTTGCTGCCGTCACGTTTGCACGATAGTTTTCATCTTATAAGCAAGGAAGTTGTCATGAACGTACCCACCGACCCGTGTAGTATCTTCAGAAGCGGCCAAAAAAGCACGGAAAGGAGGGAAACTCCCATCTCATCTCACGAGAACCCCTTTTTTAGAGTGCCTCAAGGGAGAAAAAGTGTGCACTGGTTGAAAAGGAATCTTTCTATTCTGTGCAACAAGACTTCTCGCGGTGGTGAGAAATGAATAGTTTCCGAGTAGATTGGTACATCCACAATCTTTTTTCAAACAAGCAAACGTAGTCCCTCATGGTTATGTCGATATGTCGACCGATAATGTTTGATATTCTTGAAATATTTGCATATGTCGAAAGGTATCGATTCGATGAATTTTTTATCAATAAATCGCACGTAGTCGCTCGCGAGTTTGTTTTTCATCCGCCCCGAGTGAGTCGCTGGCAGGACTAGCACGCTTGCTTGCATCGGAGCAGCTGTCAGCCATTGCAGATCCAACAACAAGACTTGTGCCATTATTCATACTTCGATATTTCGAGACTGGAGGTCCTATGAACATGCAATGTGAATAGCCTCTATTCGAGCCAACCCCACTTTTCTCCAGTAAAAAAGTGTATTGTTTTTGGACTGGATTATAGTGCGGAGCTAGGTTTTTCCTCCCCCGCCGATATGCGTACGGGTGGCAGAGTGGTTGGGCGAAGGCCTTCGGGCATGGTGGCCCGGGTTCGAATCCCGCCCGTGACATTTTTCCGGTCGGGGATTGTTTTCGAGGTTTGTTGCGTACCGGGGTCTAATGTGCCCGAAATTTGAGTTTTTTGCGGAGTTTCTCAGTATCTCGCGGTATTTGGGTCACCCCGTCGCCCCGGGGAGGGGGGGGGGCGGGGGGGGCGCCCCCCCGGGTACGAGCGCCAAACTTTACCCGTGCTCGGTGGGTCCGGGGGGTGTCCCCCCCCGGGCACGAGCACCGACCTTGGCTTCACCCGGACTTTACCACCCTGGCCGAACTTCGCTTCGTGCCCGAACTTTTTTTTAGTACCAGCGCAGCCTGAGTGCTCAGCACCAGAACTTAGCAACGCCCGAACTTAGCAACGCCCGAACTTAGCTTCACCAGAACTTAGCATTGCCCGAACTTAGCTTCGCCCGAACTTTACTGTTCCCCGAACTTTACTGCTGCCTCCAGTCTCGCCACGCGCCGGCCTTAGCCGAGCGCACGTACTTTCAACAAAACTACGCATCTCTTCGACATCTTTCGATGATATTATATATCGATTTGTCGAAAAAAGATATTTCGATATCGAAAAGAAGTTTTTTTTTTTTTTGTATAAGCACCTGCTTTGTAGGAAATACATGAGGAGGCTGCCAGCTGCAAAAGATCAAAGGAGGTAAATGTGCTGTAGCCCACGCGAAACACAGGTGAATCTGGGTTCAGTGGCGGGCGTAAGCGCTACAAAAATGTCTGATCGCCGCTGGGGGTTGACAAGATGA
Organism: Diplonema papillatum; assembly: GCA_030068145.1. NCBI lineage: Eukaryota > Euglenozoa > Diplonemea > Diplonemida > Diplonemidae > Diplonema > Diplonema papillatum. The sequence goes on from JAPJBO010000553.1 coordinate 99,529, forward strand.
GTCAATACCCAAGATAGTACGGTTTTTCTTAGAGTTGATCAAGATAGTACATGTTTCCTTAGAGTTCCCCATTATAGTACATACCTCTTAGAGTTGATCAAGATAGTACATGTTTCCTTAGAGTTGCCCATTATAGTACATCCCAAGATAGTACGGTTTTTCTTAGAGTTGATCAAGATAGTACATGTTTCCTTAGAGTTGATCAAGATAGTACATTTTTCCTTAGAGTTGATCAAGATAGTACATGTTTCCTTAGAGTTGTCCATTATAGTACGTTTTGCTCTGGCACGGTCTCTTATCCTGTTCTGTTCTGTCTGTGGGGCGGAACGAAGCCCGGGCAAAACGAGGCTGGGATAAGGTCCAAAACAGTACGTTTCCCGAGTTTGTGCCCAAAACAGCACCTTTTCCTGTTTGTGCCCAAAAGAGTACTTTGTTCCAACTTGAGTGCGGGTCCAAGTTGTGTCCAAGTTTCTGCAGAACAGGTTCGGTTAGGAAATCCAGACTCTCATCGAATCAAGGACCAAAATGGCAAGGTTTGCTGCCATGCCGCTCAAAAACTGAAACACAACAGGCATCAATTCCCCTCAGCCGGGTTTTCCTCGCGTCCAGCACGGTGCACCGCGTCGTGGGACCCAAGTTGGGGACCCAAGTTGGGGACCCAAGTTGGGGTCCCAAGTTTGGGACCCAAGTTTGGGACCCAAGTTTGGGACCCAAGTTTGGGACCCAAGTTTGGGACCCAAGTTTGGGACCCAAGTTTGGGACCCAAGTTTGGGACCCAAGTTTGGGACCCAAGTTTGGGACCCAAGTTTGGGACCCAAGTTTGGGACCCAAGTTTGGGACCCAAGTTTGGGACCCAAGTTTGGGACCCAAGTTTGGGACCCAAGTTTGGGACCCAAGTTTGGGACCCAAGTTTGGGACCCAAGTTTGGGACCCAAGTTTGGGACCCAAGTTTGGGACCCAAGTTTGGGACCCAAGTTTGGGACCCAAGTTTGGGACCCAAGTTTGGGACCCAAGTTTGGGACCCAAGTTTGGGACCCAAGTTTGGGACCCAAGTTTGGGACCCAAGTTTGGGACCCAAGTTTGGGACCCAAGTTTGGGACCCAAGTTTGGGACCCAAGTTTGGGACCCAAGTTTGGGACCCAAGTTTGGGACCCAAGTTTGGGACCCAAGTTTGGGACCCAAGTTTGGGACCCAAGTTTGGGACCCAAGTTTGGGACCCAAGTTTGGGACCCAAGTTTGGGACCCAAGTTTGGGACCCAAGTTTGGGACCCAAGTTTGGGACCCAAGTTTGGGACCCAAGTTTGGGACCCAAGTTTGGGACCCAAGTTTGGGACCCAAGTTTGGGACCCAAGTTTGGGACCCAAGTTTGGGACCCAAGTTTGGGACCCAAGTTTGGGACCCAAGTTTGGAACTCAAGTTTTGGGCACAAACTCAGGTCCGAGTCAGGAAACCGTACTCTTTTGGTATTTCACCCAACCAGCAGCCCTTGCCTGGGCCACGGCTGGGGAAAGGGGGGTCTCTAAAAAACGAAGAAAAAGCAAAAACTACGGTTTCTGTGCATTTTTCTTGCATTTCTGGGGGCCTTCCAGGAGTTTCAAGTGTGGGTACTATAATGGGCAACTCTAAGGAAACATGTACTATCTTGGGTAACTCTAAGAGGTATGTACTATAATGGGTAACTCTAAGAAAGTGTGTACTATAATGGGAAACGACCCTGACAAGATACCGTTGTATCGACATAACCCTGGTCCCTGTTTGTTCAAAAGTGGGGCTATTCCATTCTTTTGAATCCTTCGTGTGCATCTAAAATTGACGGATGCTCAGGGCTGAGGTCCCCGCAGGTAGCAAGCCGGAACATATTTTGTTGCTCGTACTAGAGTCGCTCCTAGCTACACGCACCTGATTGTATTGTTTCGGCTCGACTTGACGCAAAAGTAAAGTCATCGCACTGGCAAGGCATTTCACCAGAATTCCTTGTAGTCTTCGCGATGAGGGCAGTACTCGCCGTTTGTGCGAGAAGAAACGGTTCAAATGTAGGGAGACTGGCAACAAGCGTACAACGACGAACCTGCTTGAGAGGAAGACAAGAACGAAGTGTAGGCAAAGAGAGAGAAGTACAATTGCGTGAGGCGAGTGGGTGGCGGAAACAGCAGAGTAAAGCATGGAGAACGTACAAAGCATTTGGTTGCAAATGCTGATATTTCTCGTGGATACGGAAGAGCATTACTCACGAGCCAGTCGAGGGATTGCGCGTTGTTAGGAAGACCGAGAAGTACATTGGGGTAGCGCCCCTACTGCTGTTGTAGCTCCGTCTGATAACTCTTGGGGATGGCCTCCCTTGTAGCAGTCTAAAGGTGAGTAATAGCAGTGTGGGGTATAGCCACCAGCCACCGGTGGCTGCCATTCTGAGCCACTCGATGGCTCAGAATGGCTCAGAATGGCTGGAAACAAAATTCAACTAGCATACCCAAAAAAGCTCAAAAAGTGAAAAAAAAGTGTTGAAACTGGATTTTAAGCCTCGATTGAGGACTTTTGAGCAATTTCTTTTCAGTTTGCACCCCCCCCCTTCCCCCAGAAGCCCTTTCGGAATCTCTGGTGGTCTTCTTCCGGGCCTGATCCTGCCATTTCTGGATCCTGGAAGCCGGTCCACAGGAGCAGATCTTTTTCGACGAATTTTTGCTCGAGATCAGCTCCGATGAGAAGATCTGCGAAAAATGGAGCCAAGGACGAAAAAGTATGAACGTGGCAGTGTTCGGGACGTTGACACATGTGGAAATGGAAATCGTGAAAACAGAAATAAGCGTTGGAAAATATGGAAAATTTCACCAGAGTCAATGCCCGCAGGTGGGGGTTTTTCTCCGGTTTTTCTCCAGAGTCAATGCCCGCAGGACCGGTTTTTTGCCTCTTGCATCCGACGAGGGAACAGAATTGCGCCGGTAGGTTCGACCTTTTTGGCTTGGGTCTATGGTAGCGGTGTTTTGGTTAGGGAGTCGATTCCCGCCCTTCCCAATGAAAACCCACTACCAGGTTTTCCGCGCCCGGTGCTCTGCATCTCGAAAGGTCCCACGAACCACGCGCTTACGCTATGACCCCCGGACCTATTTTTCACAGATCTCTTCATCGGAGTTGAAAGCGAGCAATTTTTTGTCGAAAAAGTGCTGTGCCGTGGACCAGCGAAGAAATTTCACCAACCAGGGAATCGATTCCCGCCCTTCCCAATGAAACCTGGTAGTTTCCGCGCCCGGTGCTCAGCATCTCGCAAGGTCCCGAGAACCACGCGCTTACTTTATAGCCCCCGGCCCTATTTTTCACAGATCTCTTCATCGGAGCTGATATCGAGCTAAAATTCGTCGAAAAGGTCTGCCACGTGGACCAGCGAAGAAATGTCACCAACAAGGGATCGATTCCCGTCCTTCCCAGTGTAAACCTGGTTATCTCCTCGCCCGGTGCCCTGCACCTCGTAGGGACCCACGAACCACGCACATGACTTTTGATCTCCGAGTCTACTTTTCACGGATCTCTTCATCGGAGCTGAAAGCGAGCAAAAAATTGTCGTAAAAGGTCTGCCACGTCAACCAGCGGGAAAATGCCACGAACCAGGGTATTCACTACTATGTGAGCGCACCAGTAAACCAGAAAAGCCAGAGACAGGCCCGATTCTGGGGGGGGGGGGTCGCTAAAAAACGGAAATGAGGCGAAACCAATGGTTTCTACGCGTTTTTTCGGCATTTTTGCCCCCCTACCCCAGCTTTTTCACCAAAAAAAAAACTTTTCGAAATCTCAGCCATTCTGAGCCATCGAGCCATCGAGCCACCAGTGGCTGGCCAGCCAGTGGCTGCCACTGGCTGCCAGTGGCTGTCCCCCACACTGGTAATAGAAGCATCTTTCCCAGTGATAAAGAGGCGGGCCTGAGGCCCGCTGGCCCTATGGACCTGCGGACTGTGAGCGTTTTTCACTGAGGTATCTCCAGGCAGCTTGTTTCCGGTCGCCCCACTTCGAGCAGCCGCTCAGCCTCGCCATCTGCCTGTCTCCGCTTGCGCCAAGCACCCTCAACTGTAGAACGATCCGGCTGCATTTTCTCGACAAGCGCCGTTGGCAATCAACAATTACCACCCTTCGACACCCTCCTCCCCTTTACGTGCGTCATGTGTTTTGTTGCCTCAGCCAAGCCAACTATTATGGCTGGAAGACAAGACGGTGGTGTCATCAACTCGTGAAGACTGGGCGGGCCCTGCTTGCGCGCGAATCGTTTGTTTCATAGACCAAGCAACCAAACGGAGCCACCAGTATACCAGCTGCCTGCATTAACGGCGAAACACCCCTTACCTGAGAACGAAAACGTGTCTTCGAGTATGCTTTCTTCGTGGAAGGGAATCTGGAACTCGTTACATCCGTCGGAGAGTGCTTTCACTATCTCCACTTCAGTGATTTAGTATCCAGTTCTGCTTCGGAAATGCGCTTTGGCAAAGGCGTCGTGAAGAAAAGCCTTTTGCACGCACCCATCCTCTGGCATGTGCCACAGAGCGCAGTGCTGAGCAAGCAACGACTCGTTGTGCAATAAAGCTTCTGACGGACACAGGACCCATCGTCAACGACGAGGAGAGAAAGCAGAGTTTATGGCGTAACCTTCACATCAGAAAAAACAAAAGGCTGGAGACGAAAAAGCGGTTGTTAGGACGATTTCCTTCCACAACATAGTCTCATACGGCAGTGAAGATGGTTGGTCAGAATAGGCAAGAGGAATAAACAGGAAAGACAGCGACTACTTCGGTTGCTCGTCGGTAGCAACAAACCCGAGGTCGGAACCTAGGAGACTCTTTTCACTGTCTTCAAGATGATGTTTAATGTTGCAGCGTAGCCACCGGAGTGCACGTGATGGAATCGCCTATTTAAGGGACTCCATCAGCACGACCAAGATAGGACGACACAGGCAAGTGTGCTGCAGATCATGCTAGCTGTTTGTAATTCCCCATAATACGTGCCGCCCCAGCTTTACTCTCTCTCTCTCTCTCTTTCTTTTCTGTTTCCTTGTTCTTCCTGAGAAGTTCCAGACAAGCGGTTGGATATGAAGCAGCCAGTGGCTAGAACACTTTGGCGAAATGGAACTCGAACCAGCGAGTTGAAGTGTCCCTTTTCCGGCCTGGGGTGTGGCCCATCAGTACTTCCGTTTGCTCTTTGATGCCTCGCCGCGTTTCCCTTTTTTGTTTTTATTCTGTCTTCGACGTTTGCCTCTTTCTGTGTTCTGTTCGTGCCTTTTTATCTCAACCGAAGTCTTTTACGTTCCCTCAGTCCGAATTACGTTTTCCCGGATGGTGAGTAGGTCAGGCTTTTTAATGAGTTGTTGAAACTTAGTCATTGTGTGGACCTTGTGGGTGTGGACGTGTGTAGACTCAGTATGCCAGATACACGATAATTCCTCTCAATTCCGGCAGCAGTACTGGAGTGTCTCATCCAGAAATGCTATTTCGCAATCAAGATGGACGTGAAGAGTTCGAATTCCGGAGCATAGGACTGTTTCCTGCAGTATCTTTTTCCAAGACTAGAGGTATGCCAGCTCTGTCGAGCCAACCCCACTTTTTAGGGGCCGAAAACAATACACTTTTTTACTGGAGAAAAGTGGGGTTGGCTCGAATAGAGGCTATCCACATTGCATGTTCATAGGACCTCCAGTCTCGAAAAAACACTACCAAAAAGTGCCCCCGGGCCTCGTCCCCGACCCGTGTGCGGAGCTAGGTTTTTCCTCCCCTGCCGATATGCGTACGGGTGGCAGAGTGGTTGGACGAAGGCCTTCGGGCATGGTGCCCCGGGTTCGAACCCCGCCCGTGACATTTTTCCGGTCGGGGATTGCTTTCGAGGTTTGTTGCGTTCCGGGGTCTCATGTGCCCGAATTTTTGCGGAGTCTCTTAGTATTTCGCGGTATTTGGGCCACCCCGTCGCCCCGGGAGAGGGCCGGCGGGGGGGGCGCCCCACCCGCCAAACTTAACCCGTGCTCGGTGGGTCCGGGGGGGGTGTCCCCCTCCGGGCACGAGCACCGACCTTGGCTTCACCCGGACTTTACCACCCTGGCCGAACTTCGCTTCGTGCCCGAACTTTTTTTTAGTACCACGCGCAGCCTGTGCGAGCGCTTAGCACTAGTACTTAGCAACGCCCGAACTAGCATCACTCGAACTTAGCTTCACCAGAACTTAGCATTGCCCGAACTTAGCTTCGCCCGAACTTTACTGTTCCCCGAACTTTAACTGCTGCCTCCAGTCTCGCCACGCGCCGGCCTTAGCCGAGCGCACGTACTTTGGGTCAGAATTTTTGTCAGCGGCCGAACTTTACTGTTTCCCGAACTTTAACTGCTGCCTCTAGTCTCGCTGGGCGCCGGTCTTTACCGGCGCAAATGTACTTTTGGATTTGTGTTCAATTTACTTGCACGAAGGCCAGGCCATTTCCAGGCTTCCAGGGGGTGAGCGCAATATGGTCAAAGTGACTGTCGTCGCTGTGAGCTGTGCGCTCATGGCTGTTTGCGTCGGAAGTAGTTGTAGCAGTCGCCCCTGCGGTGCGTATCAGAGGTGTGAAGATGCGAGCACTTCGTCCTTCACGTGTTTTTGTGACGGGGACCGCACGAAGTCGCGTGACGGTGGACCGCTGAACGATCGGTTGTGCCTCAATCCCACCTTCGACGAGTGGATTGGAATTCCAGCATTCTGTTTTGTTGGCCTTTACGTTGCGTACATTGTGCTCCATCGCTTCGAATACGTCAGGAAGCGGCTGGCAAAGGATGCCAATAAATACGGTATGCAAAACTGTCACTCAGCTTTGCTATCATTCCAAAATGAGGAATGCAGCCAGATGTTCGGCAAGTTCTGGCAACGCCGAACCGGCTGGTGGAAGGGGAAACTGGCTACACTTCGCTGCGTCGTCATCACTATCAACCTTTGAGCTCACAACCCACACAGGTAGTACTGTTGAGAGCGAAGTTCCTCCAATTCACCCGCGTTCAGAGACGCCAATTGCAGGCGACCTGAGCCTAGTGATGAGCGCTTCTGTGGAGAATAAAAGAAGATCCATGGGTGCATCGTCTGCTGACAGCCAGCGTGCACCTGGCGAGAGCTTCGATGCAGTGCACTCACTCAATATGACTGACGATGCGACTGTGGCGGATCACAATGATGAGACTCTCGTTTCGTCAGAGGGATAGTTATCATTGTCCTGCAACAAGCACCACGCAACCTGCTGGTCCACGATCCGCGTCATCCTCGAAAGTGATTGTCTCACTTTCCATTGCAGCTCCGGGGCTCGCGAACACGGTTTTCGCCAGTCTGCCGGGCTTGGCGGCAATGCGTGAGAGCTGTCCAACCTGTTTCGTCTTACCTCTCCACAGTCTGGCATGCCTAAATCAAGCAACAAAGCCCACTCACCGACTAAGATGAAGTAAGCAGATCTGTCTGTCACCTTTTGCCTTGCTTTGACCTTGTCTTCTTTCCGTCCTGACATACACGTCTACTACCCTTTCAATTAGTTGGACCCGCTAAGCTCGTGCGTGTGTCACCCGATCTCAACTACCTGTAGTTTGCGTCACGGAATCCGTATTGCGAGTTCTCGGGCCACCGGCCGATCATCATTCGATACAGCGCAGACGCCGGCAGCCCTGCTCTAAAACTCTGTTGACACTAGGATGCCAACTGCCTTAAACAAGACGAAGTGCAGGAAGAGCGGCGTGGGTGGGGGGAGGGGAGGAAGCAAACATGTCAATCAGGTTCTGCAAAATGTGCAACAACATGTTGTATCCGAAAGACAATCGAAGGGAGATGGAGCTGCACTACCGGTGCCGGCGGTGCCAGCGTTCGGAGCTCGTCGAAGACAAGGAAAAGTACTGCGTCTACAAAAACGTGATCAAACGAGAAGTCAACATGAAGATCCTTGAGTCCGTGCTGAACTTGAAGTCTTACACCGAGGATCCTTCCCTCCCGAAAACAACCCAGCGGACATGCCCGAGTTGTGGTGCGCGAGATGCAGTTTTTTTCATGAACCCGATTCAGATGAAGGACGACGACATTCAGCTGTACTTCACTTGCATCCCGTGCAAGTTCAGTTGGGTTGACGACGTGAGGGACAAGATAGAGAAGAAAGAATAGATGCGATCAACTAGTGCCGAGCGCGTTCCGTTCACAATTCTGTGCCGCTCTGAGTAGCGCTGCGCCGGCGTCCGAGCAACCCTGAAAGACCGGACACCGCGTTGTTGGTGGTGAAGAAAGTTGCCGCTGAGGTGCTATCTAAAACAACGCGTTGGCTGTCCGGCAAATGCCACAAGCGACTTCCCGAGTATTCGAAAAGGCAACCAACTGTTCCTCTCGGCTCAACTGCCGCTGATCGAGGGTGACATTAATGATGAATGTCTTGGCTCTGAGAACGATGAAGACTGTAGTCAATGGGTATTGCAGAAGGTATTGCATGGGGTATTGCATGAGAGTTCGCCCATGCCTATCAGCAGTGAAGTGTCGTTCGAAAATCTAACGCTAGCTCTGATACCGGTGCGCTGAGCATCCGCCATCAAACACAAGACGTTTACTGTCCTTCAGAGCACAGACCAGGCGACACGCAGTGATACCGTTTGCTGGGCTGACAATGCTTTTCATGGTCAGTGCTGAGGTACCGATGCTTGCATTGAGTCTTAGAATCGTTGTTGGTCATTGGAAGAGGTAGCTGCTGTAGCTGCTGCTTACCATCAAATACCGGGTGCCCAAACATCGTTCAGACCTGGTAGCGTTGTTGGCGAAGTATGTTGCTGCCGCTGAGTCAAATACAATACATTTGAGTCAGTTTCAAGGGCATGCCGGTACCCTTATGCCTCGGTCTTTATGAGTTGGCATCGTGGTTGCTACCGCTGAGGCGCTTTATAAAACACAGTACGTTTGCTGCTCGACACCCCAAGAGCACAACTCTGTCGGCAGTGCTGATGGTACCAACCAACGCTTTTCGTTGTTGATGGTGAAGTATGACACGTTTGCTGTCGGACAAAAGCCGCTTTCTGCACACAACTCAGACGGACTGCCTTTGAGGCTTTTGAGCGGAGCAGGCATTCATGCCATCAGATGCGTTTCTTTGTGCTTTCGTTGAGTCTTGCTGATTAAGTTGGAGTAGGCAAGCCAAAGAGTGCCACACTCGCGCTTCCTTCGTGCCTTTATCGAGAACTGCGAACGTCATCTCACGCCGTCTCGAAGTTACTCGAAAGTGTTCTACAGTTTCCTTCGTCTTTTGCTGTGGGTTACGTGTCTTGCCAACGGGGACGCACGGTGTTTGGCGACTCGACCCGGAGCCCCGACCGTGGACACACATGATGGCACGAGCAGTCAGCATGACCTTGTCTAGTACAACTCAATTCCGCAGTCATAGCTGAGGGGGGCAACTCAAACGCCTGCGGCATAGTTGGCAAGCAAAGACGACTTTTTTGCTTAAATTTGCTTAGGAGACTTGCTTCAGATTACGAGCAAGTTTAAGCAAATTTAAGCAAAGAAAGCAAATTTAAGCAAATTTAAGCAAAGTAGGCATCATGCAAAAGGGGTTTTGACAACTGAGGAAGCATGCAACGAAGGCAGGAAAAGGCGAACCTGCGGAAACGGAGCCGGGACTGTGTTGCACGATAGCCGTGCAGGGCGAGAAGAATGGTGCGGTTGAAGAAAAGCCTCGCAATGCTCAATCATCCGTGTTCCCGGAACAGAAGGAGAAGGACGATCGAAACCCCCAACGTGGCACCAGAAAAGCTGAAGAACGACTCGATGTGATCAAGGTTCTGACTCTCAGACCTTGGGTCTATGAGCAGGGGGCGTTAGACATGAACAAAGGCACTCGTTCCTTTACTGTCCGGCGGGTCATGTTCAAGGAACAGGGGGCAGTAGATGCATGTAGGCCCGGTGGAAGCAAAGAGTCAGGCAAGATAGAAGAACCACAGAATGAGCGCAGGGAAGCTGGGCCGTGCTGTTGAAGAAAGAGTTCAACACCGACACGGGCAACCCAAGGACAGGCAAACAGACCTTCAGGCAGGGAACAGCCTACGGCGGTAGTAACGAACCTCATCCGAGTGTCGGATGAAACCCCTTGCTACAACGATTGTAACACAAATGCACAATACCGGACGCTAGCGTCTGTCAAGAGCATGCGTGACACAGCCTGTCTTGAAGGTGAGATGGGACCACAAAGAGACCAAGGGAAATTAAAATACCGACTTTATAGCGTTGGAAAGAGCAGAGCAGACTGCGGCGAACCGGCAAACGGTTCGAAAAACGACGCATTGGCGTTTGTTCGTGGTTTGCGCGACAATATGACTCTACTGAAGGGACTCAAGGTACAAAGGGGATGGGATTGCGGTCCACTATTGCGGCCACGCGCTGAACATTGGACGAAAGGGGTACTCCCTGCAGAATGTCCCATTCGCTATGAAGAACAGTGCCCGCATGCAACGCCGGATTCACCACTCCTGCCGAACTTTGCTTCAATTTTGCTTGAGAAAATTTAAGCAAATCTAAGCAAAATTAAGCGAATCTGAAGCAAATCTGAAGCAAATCGACTTTGCTTATTTCGGGGGTCACCAACTTTGCTTAAATTTGCTTTGCTTGCCAACTATGCTGCGGGCGGAGTTTTTTTCGCGGGATGTCCAGTCCAGAGATCGATTCAGTACTCCATTTTAGTGCACCACATATCATACTTTGAAAGACGGAAACACAGCTGGTGGGAAGCATAGAAGAACCAGGGAGGGGTGGCATGAACAGTGACATCCTTAATGATAGTTTAGCCAAGCGCGAGCTGTACAGCACGCCGGTGCTCAGCGGGCTTCTGCAGCAGTTGCAAGCGGATAATACTGAGCAGCGCCAGGATGTCGTTGAGTGGCTCGGATATTGCCTGCGGTCAGGGTCATCAAGGGACAGAGACCGTGTCGAGAAGGACATAGTGCGTTGCTGGAAGCGAGAGGTGTTGAACGCGGAAGCGGCGAGACTACCGGCCGTGCTGTTTGTGGGTGGCGACCTCATCCAAATGACGTCGTTGCGGGCCCCCGCCGTGGCCGCCGGGCTCGCAAAGCTGTTCATCCCGTTGTTGGAAACCCTCCTGCACAGAGCGTCTTCTTCCGAAGCTTCTGCGCTGCATCGCTGCATCTGGGACTTAGCCGAATTGTTGAGCACCAACGCGTTGCTGCCGAAAGCGTGGAGTTCCAGCCTCACTGCGCTTCGGAACAAAATTGGCAATGACTTGGTTATCGGGAAGCTGAGCGACGGCTACAAGTGGATTGTTGAAGGACTTCAATGTTTAGACGATCTCTGGAGTGACGCCGTCAGTCTTCACAGCAAGGCTGATGCCGCGAAGCAAAAGCTCACTGTGATGCACGACAAATTGAAGCATCGTCACATAGCAGGCACCGAAGAAGAGCTGAAGATGATGGACCAACTCGCTGAAATGTACTTGTCGAACACGAGTGCCTTTGATGCAAAGCTCACCGGGATCCAGGACTTCTTAAAAACGACCATCGTGGACCATGTCCAGCAACGTATTCCCGAGCTAGAAAAGCGCGCAGCCGAGCTGGAAACACTGAAAGCGCAGGCTCAGGCAGCAGCAGATGCGGTCCCGAAAGGAAAACGGACTCTGGACGATGATGCAGCTGGCGAACAGCCCAGTGCAAAGCAGCAGAAGAAGGCAGAACCCGAATCTGCGGCTGAAGCACCTGACGAAGTGCGGGCAAAGAGTGAAGCTGATAGCGGAGGCATGTTCTCCGACTCGGACGACGAGTCGGATGACGGTGTCAAGTTCCATTTGACAAAAGGCTGACAGTGTTTTTCACATAAATGAGAGATGCTCTCATAGAGTTGCTTCAAGGCACGGCTTCCTCGCAGGAAACCTCAACACAATGCGCCCTGCGCATGTCTGGCAGGCGCTTGAAGTAAGTTCTCCGTGGAGTGCACTGGAACCAGCAGCGTGCCCGACGAGAGGCGCGCCTTGACTCTTGAACGGAGTAATGAGAGAGTCGTTGATTCTACATCGAAAGACGTCATCGTCTCAACAACGACGGACGAACATTGACACGGCGAAACCAAAACGCTGTGCGCCTTTTATGATCTGTAGCTAGCAAAGGAGCAAGCACCTGCCCTCGCGGCTCCGTTCGTGAGTCATCGACTCTAATCAGAACAGTTGCTCCCTGCCGGATTCAGTTTTCTCTCCCTTTAGCGTTTTGAGTTGCTGCACGCGGCTGGTACACGAGAGTGCCGTCAAGATAGCCAGAACGGTCACATGCCAAAATGAGCCCCCGTGACAGTGAGATATCCTGTTTCAAATACAGAGCAATTACACCTTGCCTACAATCGGAATAAGAAATGCGGCAAGAGGTTCCAGTTTTCCTTTTCGATGCGAGAACGTGTCCGCTGGCGCTGGGGAATCACAACGACCCCTCCAACGGGTTACAGAGAAGCTAAACTCAGAATTTAGGTTCTACACACCCAACAACACAATAGCGGGAGTGGGTGGTGTCGCTGAGGTGGCGTAGCTGCGGAGGCAGCGCATGCCTGAGAGCTCGAGGTACACGAACTTCTCAGACTTTATTGTCGCGGATGCTGTCCAACAAGAAGGCCTACGCGAGGCGCAAAGGACGCCGGAGCTGCTTCTCGTAAGAGGAAACAACCGACGCTGCGCCGAAAGCTTGCGCTGCCGCGTGGATGCCTGGTCGGCTGCAAACCGAGTCGATGGAGTTGCCATGCTACGCGAGCTGACGGTTTTGCTGGCCAGTGCCAAGGATAATGCTGCCAAAAAACGATGCGGACCCCCACTTCGCGTGCCAGCCGCTGTCAATTGGTGCGAGTTGCGATTACCATGGGCTCTTTGGGCAAAGCGGAGTTACACACACCACGGCAAGAATACGATAGACCCGATGAACATACTGCGGTTATGGTACTCGTTCATGTCCGTTCTTGGGGATGAAATCTTATCCCGTGATTCGCTGGTAACGCAAGATGCTTCGCGTCTCGCCATGTGGAAGCTGGCCACGGATACCGACAATTTCAGAATGGAAGAAGCAATCGCGTTTCTGCGTGTTTTCAGACAGCGTGAGTTCTGTGCTGACCTGATCGGCCAAGTTCTCACATATGTGCTACCTTTGCACGAAAGGAGCCATTGTCGCTAGTGCGAACACCGGCGTGGCTTTATGCTCTGTGCCTGTTCTGAATTCAGATACTCTTCTATGCCTCAGCATTTGAAGCAGTACTGCGCTTTTGTTTTGTTGCCAAAGGCGTGCTGATATCGCACGCGCTCGCCCATTGAACAGCTGCATAGTGCTTGTGATTACTTAATCCATCGAGAAACGACGAAAACGGCCCTATTGGTTTCGATTGTAGCAGCCTTTCAGTTGAAAAAACCGTAAACGTCACCAATGATATCGACCTCCTCTGCCAGCCGCAGGAGCGTAGTATATCCTACATCTTGTCTCACTGCGCAAGGCTAGACTACAGTGAACCTTAACAGGGTCTTTTTCAATCCACGAGCGTAGGCAACATGATCCCTCGCATCGTTTAACCTCTTTGTTCATCTGCGCAAGCCGCGAATGTTTCATTCTTGCGCTGTTTCTGCAGTCGCAACGATGTGGGGCTCGAGTCTGGTCGACAGTTTCTTGTGTTTGCCCTTCGTTTGCTTTCGTGCACGATGCGGAAAAGGACAACAGGACGGCAGGAAGGTAGGGTTTCTGTACCGTGACTACGATATTTCCGTTGTTGGGTTATTGACGGTCTGTTGTCACTGTACTGCTGCCGGGACCGGCGGATAGGTTTAGAATGCAGAGAATCTGTGACGGTGGTCTCACACGGCATTAGTCACTAGGTGGCTACCTCTTCGTTCGACCGTGGCGTGCTTTTGGTGCTTGCACTCATCGTTTTCATGTCGCTTTGCGTCCTTTCTCTACACGAATCGGTGAATGGCAGTATCTGGTTACTTCTGCCTGATATCCAACGCGCCACACTCAGTATTAGTCAGCCATCAACAGGATATCCCGCCTTCAGAGAAAATGTGTCTGGTGAAAATCGGATGGATCGGGACAGGGATCATGGGGTCCCACATGGCAGCACACATTTTGAGGTCCGGAAAGTATGACATGAAGGTATACACTCGGACGCGTCGGAAGGCGGCGGACCTCGAAAAGATGGGAGCTAAGTGGGCGGCTTGCGCACAAGAAGCCGGGGAGGGGCGAGACATTGTAGTGTCAATGGTCGGCGGCCCGCGCGATGTGGAAGAGGTCTTGCTCGGTGAGAAAACAGGAGCCCTTCACACAATGAACAAAAATGGCCTGCTGATAGATATGTCCACCAGCACACCATCTTTGGCAGAGGAAATCAATTGTCGGGCCCAAACCTTCGGCGTCCACAGCGTGGATGCGCCTGTTTCCGGTGGAGACATTGGGGCGAAGAATGCGAGCCTAACTATTTTCTGCGGTGGCAAAGCATCCGCGGTAAACGCAGCGAAGCCCCTGTTCGACATTGTTGGAAAGTCTGTCGTCCACGCAGGACCGTCTGGCAGCGGGCAGCACATGAAAGCCGTGAATCAGATTCTTGTGTGCACAAATATTCTGGGGGTCTGCGAATCCCTTCTATATGCTAAGCGTGCAGGTCTTGACCTCAGCGACACGATTAACGCTATTGGCAAGGGTGCTGCAGGGGGCTTTCAAATAAACAATTTGGGACCACGTGTTGCACGGCGGGATTTTGAACCTGGCTTTGCCATTCTCCACTTTGTCAAGGATCTCGGCATAGCTATCTCAGAAGCGAAACGCATGAATCTCACCCTTCCCGGACTAACTCTTGCTGAAAACCTCTTCAAATCCCTGCAGGACGATGGCTATGGCCAGAAAGGAACTCAGGGCCTCATGATTGCACTGGAGAAACTGAACAGAACATGAATCCGAAAAGTATTTGCCTGCTTAGGCCCGTAAGTTAGGGCTATTCCTTTCTGCCAGCGCTTGCACCCCGCCAAAGATTTCCGCATGCACGTGCACGAAGAAACTAATAGGTGGGCACCAAAAGACGAAGTAAACAAGTTTTGTGCAATGCTTTCGCGGCGGCCATTTGGCGCAACCGGCAACGTTGCGATGTCAATTGTGTTCTTTCTCTGTGCCATGTTTCTTGGGGGCTACCATGTGTACTGCAGCAGAAACCTGATTACCCGAATGAAGCGCCCGGATGTGGCAGGTTGAAGTCCCGTAGTATTACGGATTGATGCAAACTTCGACTGCGTCACCGACAGGCAGCGCATCGAAAGAGGACTAACCTGACCCTCTCTCAGCCCAGCACCAATTTCAGTGTGTTTGAGTTTCGTGCTTGCTCTTTGCGAGATCAAGAAGTAGCTGCTCCGGGCAAGCAAACCTCTATACCGGCGCGGTTCCACGATTCACATTTCTTTTGTGCGGATCGTTACAGGTCAATAAGTACCCAACCAAAAATCCATCAACGTCAACACGGTGGTCTAAATACCTTGCCAAGCCACGACGATGGACAAAGACGTGTGCAAAAGTGATCACAACTCGTTGAGACACACAGCATGACGAGTATGCACTATGTATGCATGTGTACATGTATTGGGCACGTGGTATGCAGGACTCAAGGATACAGGCATCAGCGCATGCATAAGCGCCTATCACTACGCGTGCACGCGTGTAGACGCACTGCATACAGACACCACCTTTTTTTTTTGAAGAATCGTACGGGGCCTTCGAGGCAAACTAGGAAAGATAAGCAAGACAAGCAAGCAAGTTCCAAAGGGGGAAGTTCAAATACTTCGTTTGTGGGCCGACACTCGGGTATTCTCCGGTGTCTTTTCGATTGGTGTGACTCAGTCCCTCCTGCTGCAAATTTTGTGAAATGCAGGAGTGGACTTGTCACAGCCAACCGCACAGACAGCCTTGTTTTTTTAAACACCAGGCCGTACGGTTTGCCAGACAAGAAACCTGGTGCCTGACCTGGTGGGTTCTCCGGGTTCACTTCTTCACAACGAAAAACGGCACAACCACGAACACAGACAGGCGCGGCTTGAACCCGCACCAGTTGCACACTGCAACCGGCGCCTGCCCCACGGCACTGGGGACTCAGAAAAACGAAAGGAGAGTCGGCTAAGGGCCCGGAAAGGCCGCGGCCCAGCCACGAGCCGCCACCTGTCACTCAGACTGCCAACTAATTCAAAAAGCCGGGGGCACCTTGGTAACCATCCCGATTTTACCCCGCCTTCACGATGAGAGGGCCACAAGGGAGTCAAACTTGCAAGGCTCACCTGGAAGGTGCCGCTTTGCACCGCCCCCCCCCCGTTCCTGCTGGGCAGCTTGGGGCAGGATCTTTTACGCCCGGGAAGGATAGGTGCGCAGCTCGGACGCCAGATACGAAGTAAGGGGCTTTCACCCACAGCAAAGGTACTGCTTGCCTTGGCCGCGTTTCGAAAAACACGTTTCCAGGGGACACCGCGAGGAGGTGGCAAGTCAGATTTTGTCCCCCTACATACACCCACCTAGGAAGGCACCTGAACACCTACTGAGGAGGGCACCGTTGCCCGTTTGTAGATACGTTCTAGTGTACCAGTTGAGAGGGTCGCGTATGTTTTGGAACCTCATTCGAAGCGCAAAATACCATGGTAACCGGTGTTTCTGGCTTACAGCCTGTATTTCTTGTATATGTGGGAAGTAAAGTGAAGGAAAACCAAAGTCAACAAGTTCTGTCAGGGTGCAAAGGAAGGGAATGAATGGCACTCGCCTGTCGCTAGCAGGCCTTGAACTACGCCGAGGCAGCAAAAACATTGGCGGCTGGTTGTTGTCTCGTCGACTATGCTCGTCTCATGACGTTAGCAAACAGGTGCCGCCGATTCGTATCGGCAACAGGCCGCGACGCCCAGCTTCGCAGGTACCGATTGGCAGCGTAGAAACAAACCAATTGGGTGCGTCGCCCAGTGCCTCTGTGCAGTCCGATAAGTCGGAAGCAGCTCAGGCTAATGAGTCAGAGAGCTTTCCAGCTGTCGGTGCGCAGCTTCCAGCACGGAGTGGGCGCTTCAAAGCCGTGTTTGGACACGAGGGCTTCAAGGAAGACCCGCTGGACCGAGCTGAAGACGTGGCAAAAGACCTTCGGAAACGTGTGTTGGCACCTGAAGACGTGAAGGCTCCCGAAGTTGGACGAGGCCCAAAGGCAGTGTGGTCTTTTGTTGACAGCAGCCCTAAAGGATGGTGGCCCACTGGTGAATGGTACATTGGAGCACCCCCCGACAAAAGTGGCCGTCCTGCTCCCATTTCCAATACCTTGAAAATGTCGCCAGCAAAGATCACACAGAAGGGTGTATCGTCAACTGATCGTTCTCGGGAGCTGCGCGATGTGTGGCTCACTGACATGGGCATGCATCGTCGGTTCTTGATGGCTGCTTTTCGACGTTTAACAGATCAGGAACAGGAACAGGTGAGAATGATCGGTGCCTTCGCTAAGGTGATCGCGGCACTGTGTGCGGTTTTTGGAGGCTACGAAGGGTGTGTGCTCGTTTTTTACCCGAAACTGCAGAGTGCAAAGAAAAGAAACAGCTGAATCTCCAGGTGAAGTTAGCACCCTGTAAAGAGGTCGGTTTGGGTGCAGTGTTGCCTGGCGTGGCACAACCCCGTCAGCTCTGCTGTGCTGATGCTGTTGCTCGGAAATTCTGGCAGCACTCCTCGCTTTCTAAGGTGCATGCTCACTTGTTGGACACACACAACAAAGCAGGTACCGAGTATACAAGCGCTACATGTTTTTTGAAGTTGACGGGCCTGCTTCGGACGACCCGAAGATAACGCGCATCATCGCCGATCTTCGCTCTACCCAAAACATTCGGGGCGAGCAGTACAATGACTGGCTGCAAGAAACGTGGGTATGTTCCGCTCCTTTCGACTTAGCAATTGAAAATTAGCACTCGACGTTGGAAACGTTTCCGTTCCCTTATTTTGCCACTGGTGTACGGGTAGTGGTCGAGCAATTCAGTGGCAAACCCTCGGCAAGGGGCTCCGAGAGGGAGGGAGGCAAGTGGGAACACGTAATCCGTGGTGAGTGCCCGAGGGGAACATTTGAAGAAGAAGAAAGTGTGTGACGTCTGCTGAATGCTATTTTAGGCGCGCCGTGTAGTCTTGCAGAAGCAAATGACCACGTGAAGCTGATACAACCGTGCACCCACACAAGCCGTGTCCGCTTGCGATCGACTTCGAGGTCTCCACCAGGCTCGAATGAGCCAGGAGCGTTGCAGTTTATGAGGTCGTTGGCGAGAATGCTGAAGACAACTCGGGGACGTACTCTAACTGCGGGACCACTTCCGGAAGGTCTGATAGGGTCGCTGAAGAGCTCCGCCGCACCGCAGACTACAAGACAGATTTTCCGTGGCAGCGTGAGTCAAAAAATGAGATTTAAGCACGAAACAAGGTGCCATCAGGTGAGGTGCTGCATGAGAGCGCCGGGACGAGTTGAACCGGCCAGGGGCGATGGAGAGGGTGAGATGTGCGTAAAACATCGCCTAACACACGGTCCCATGCGCATCTGAATTCAATAGTTGCAGCAAATCGACTTGCCACCTGTCAGGACTTGTTTGTTTCATGGCACAAGCTTGCTCAGCATTGAACAGAGAGAAGCTCTGTTGTTCAGTGAGTGTGAAATCTTGATGTAAATCCAAAACTACATTCCACTTGTTGGCTGTACATCGACTCCTTAAACTCGAACTCTCGTGGAGGTTCCATCCTTCATTTTTGTGTGTGTGTGTATGTTCCATCGAGCTGCGCTCGCAGCATTTCCACGTGTATCATTTAATTCCACAGACTACCATGCCAATGCCACCGGACTTTAAGGCGGAACTTGAGTTGCTATGGCGAGAGTGCATAAAAAAAGGTTGGGTCAAGCTCGAGTCGGATGAAAAGTGGATGATTGCCGAGCCTTTCGCCATGAAGTACATACCACCGCCTACTATCTCAGTGCAGGCATACAGTGAACAGCTTGGGCTGCAAAGCAGATCTTTGTAGGCGTTTTCAACTCAACTGCGCTGGCTGAAATGGAGGCTCCACATGCTGAGGGATCTACAGCCATTGAACCGGCTCACGAAACCCGGCTTCAACTTTCGAAGTGGACACTGACCGTTGAGCTGCGTGCTCCGGCGGATGTTACTGCAGTTGTTGACATGCCATGCCCCGGACTGCCTTCTTGCTTGTTGCCCACAATGGCACGTCTTCGTTTCCGGTACCCCTCGTTCAAAGCCTGGAGCATGAGGCAGACTCACGAGGAACAGATTTGCTGTCTCCAGCGATGACTCACAGCGGAGGATAAAATTGACCGATCGTTAAACGCATCGAGTGAGACCATCTTAGAACTGTGAACGGTACAAACACCGGCAAGTCTGTGCAAATCCTGTCGAGACACTTTCCAGCAGTAACAACAAGCAAATGCTTTGTCTGGTGGCAGATATTGTTTTACGTTACGAATACAGGAAGGAACGGGGAGGGGAGGGAAGTACTGATGAACAAGAAGTGCCCAGTCTGTCATGGAATGACACTTACGAAGTGAGGTTTTCTACCCGCCAAGCAGTCCAACGATTCGTGCTGTCCGGATAGGTTCTTCTTTTGTCATCCGCGCACCACAATGTTACACCGAAACGAAACCTGCGCCACTTCGCAACAAGCAAAATCCTTTGGAGTGCGAGACGTATTTAAACAAAGAAGCAGACTGTCTCATTTAAATGGAGATGCTAGGCGACTCACAAGATGGATGGCGGCGCAGCGGAGCTGTGGCGCTCAATATGCAGCGTGTGCCTGAGCGAAGCTTGGCTCAAATGAAAATGCTAATCTCTGGATTGAAGTCACGCAACGACGAAAGGCGAGCTGAGATTACACGAAAGATTCGAGGTATCGTGGAAGACCTGAAGAAAGGCTCGCCGGATGACTTCAACAGGGTGATGCAAGAGGTGAACCAAATTATCTTCAAACTCGTTCAAGAAGAACCCGTGGACCTCTGGAGCGGTACTGCTGCTATCGAGGCTCTTCTTGATGTTGTTGACCCGACCGCTGCTCAACTTGCGCAACTGAGTAACTACACACGTCTTGCTCTCTTGAATGCCGACAAAAGTAACATCGCTGCTGCTGTGAGGACTCTTGGACGCCTCGCAAAGAAGGGGGGTGTACTCACCGCCAACTACATCGAGCTGGAGGCAAGAACAGCGTTGGACACTTTAGCCCAGAAAGATGTAAAGGAGACAAAATTGTTCGGCGCAATCTTGATTATACGCGAGATTGCATCTTGCGTTCCTGCTTTGTTCTTCTCCTACGTCGAGAAATGCATTCGTGTCATTTGGGTGGCCATTCGTGACCCGAATCCAGTAATTCGTGAGGTTGGGGCCGACGCGCTGAGAAAGGTTCTTGACCTGATCGCCATTCATTCGGATGTGCACAACAACTCGTCTTTGTACTTACACGCTTGGGAACAATGCATTGCTGGTCTCCGCTCGCGAGAAAGTCACATGAACCACGGGGCCTTGCTGTGCATAGGCGACATCTTCTTGAATAGTGGTCATTTTCTTCTACGCCGGTTTGAAGAGACCTACCAGGCTTTAATGTCACTAAAAGACAATTCGCACGTGAGTATTCGAGTAGGAGTGCTGCGGGCAATCCCTATTATGACCCGCTATGCACGCAGCGACTTCTTTAAGCAGTTGTTTCTCCGAGATACTGTCGGGCACTTGCTGACCGTCATAAAAAAAGATCAGAAGGAAGAAAGATCTGCAGCTCTCGTTGCCCTACCGGAAGTGGCTGCTGTGGTTGGCAACATTGCCTGGCGACCGAACAGCGAAGCTGCGCTACAAGTAGTGAAAAGCAGCATTGACAAGAAAGGTCGCCTAGATCCGTGCGCTCTGCCTTGCTACGCAAAGTTGGCTGGGATGGGTCCCACAGGATCTGAAAGGCAGGTTGTCGCATTCCTCGATTCGCTGTTCGTTGGAGGCGTCTCGTTCGCGCTCGCCGAGGCATTGGAAATACTGATGCACGCATTCCCTGGCCTCAAGTCGAAAATTCAATCCAAGTTTCTTGGTGCTTTGTCGAAGGCTTTAAGTGGGCAGGCGCACATGGCCTCCAGCGATCTTCCATCACAGCATTCTTGGAATGGTAATTCGCCTACGACGAGCAGCTCTAACCTGGAGAGGAGCCTTAGTTCGTCGTCCAACACAGCCAGTCAGCTTCCGAGGACGGATGATATCCAGAAGGCTTTACGTCTCCTCCGTGTTTTTGACTTCCAACCCCGTGATCTTGGTCCTTTCGTACGCGATTGCATCATTCGCTTCCTCGATGACGAGGCTCCGGCAGTGCGCAAAGAGGCGGCCTTGACGTGTGCCGCGATTGTAGTTCCTTCACCGTACAAAACGTCTGTTCGTGCTTTTTCTAACAGCCGGCTGTCCAGCACAAATACGTCGTTCAGCATGCCGTCCGGCCCTTCCCTCATTCAGAAAAGTCGACCCCGATCTCCTTCAGCTTCAACGTCTCAAAATGTACCCGTCAGCCCCATCTCGCGGCACCCTTCGAAAGGGGCAGATTTTGGTGCCGCCACATCTTCCAACTTTGGTTCCCACACGAACTCAGGACACTCGCCAAATTACCCAACAGCACCAGGCACTCCGTCGGCTCGGAGTGCAACCGCACCCGGTTTCAGCTCAAACAACAACAGTGGACAACACAACTTCGGTACGCCAAGCGCTTTCAGCAGCGGTGCTCCTGGCAATCCGGCAACGCTTCCCCCGCATCCTCAACCATGGGCTGTCAAAGCGGCGACTACCAGAGGCCACAAAGGAGCACTTGTTGCCGAAGTTGTTGAGAGGCTTCTCAGCATAGCAGTCGCAGATCCCGATCCACAGATACGGCGGGCTATTTACTCAAGTCTCGATGAGCGGTTTGTCAATCACTTAGCGACTGAAGGCAGCCTGCGGACGCTCTTTATCTCACTGAATGATGAGGTGTTTGAGATCAGGCTCTTGGTAACGGAGATGGCAGCTAAGCTTGAACACCTCAACCCATCTCATGTGCTTCCCTGCATCCGAAAGCAGCTGTTGCAGTTTTTGACGATTGTTGAGAACTCTGTCGATCGAAAAACACAGAACGAAACTCTTCAATTGCTTACCAAACTTGTGAGGGCGGCCCCGAAGGTGATCGAGATGTATACCCTCAACATCATCACTGTACTGAAAATGCGAATGCATGACTTACTGAACGACAGCGATGTCTGCATCTCAGTCTTGAACTGCCTCTCAGCGCTTGCAGAAGCCGTCACGGAAGAAATGCTTCCACATCTGGACGTATTTCTTCCGTTGATCATCACGGTTTTGAAGGGACGGTCCTCGTCAGCGAAGGTAGACGCAGCCTTACGGGCCCTAGGAAACCTTATTCAATTCACGGGTCACAACATCAAGCCGTACGAAGAGTTTGGTGACCTGCTTCCAGCGATTCTTTCAATACTGAAGACTGACGACATAGACGGGCAAATGGTGACAAAACGGGAAGCAGTGAAAGTCCTGGGTATTCTTGGTGCTCTTGATCCATACAGAAGGCGCCTTCAGATTGAAACGGGTCAAAAAAGCAGTGTTGGCGGTGATAAGGCAGCGCGTCCTGCCCAAGAAGCTGCCGTTGGCATGCAAATCTCGCAGCTTGGTCATAACAATCAAATTGTAGCAGCCCCGACACGAGCACAACTTCAAATCCGTTACCCTCAAAAACCCTCGGCAGCAAGCGAGGTGCTCACACTAAAGTCCACCGGATATTTCACAAAGGTAGCTCTGAAAAGCCTCGTCAGCATCATGGTCGACCCAACGTTGCAGCAGTATCATAAGAGTGTCGTTTTGGCTTTGGTGAACATCTGTCGTAGTACGAAGCTGGATCACAACCAAATTTTACCCATCATCATGCCGCCGTTCCTGCACATGCTGACTCAAAGAGGCACAGATACCGATCTCACGACCACCAAGTTTCTTCTTGGGCAGATATCAGTTCTTGTACCATTGTGCGGGACGAGTATGAAACCGTACCTTGGCACGTTCCACACCCTCATTACAATATTCTTCAACAACCAGTCCACACTCTCAGTCGTTCTACGCCTCATTGCTGATCTAGCGGCTGCTTGTCCAGAGGACTTCAAAGCATATCTGCCGAGTCTTCTACCGCGGGTTCTGCTCATCTTACGCAACGAAACGTTCCCAGACGAGGCAATCTCGTTGCGATGCCTAAACATTCTTGCCTGTATTGGTGAAGCTATGAATGAGTTTCTTCATCAGGTTATTCCTGCTCTCATGGAATTTGTTTCACACGATGGCGTGGAACTGCCCCCGTACTACCTTGGATTGCGCAACGCTGCTCTGAAAACGTTGCGAAAAGTAGGCAGGGTTTTGCGACTGGAAGATTATGCCTCTGCAATCATTCATCCGCTCCTCCGCGTTCTAACGAAGCCAGAGAATGCCTCCCTGCGAGCTGACATCATGGGCATATTCTGCATTATTGTCCACCAACTAGGATCCGACTACGCGGTCTTCATTCCAATTGTGCACAAGGCTGTCACTTCTGTGCACTTCAACAATGCTCGGTACTCGTCGTTGATTGAATGCTTGATGATGAATCAACCACTGCCACTATTCCCGAATCGGGACATGGAGCAAACAGAAGCTAAGTTGCTTGCAGAACTGTTAAACGTGAATTCAGACGACATGCCCATGCTGACAGAAGACGAGACAGCAAAGATACGTGATTCCGAAAAGCTGCAGGTTAATCAGCAATCCATCGAGAAGGCTGTGTTCGACGCGACGGTGGTGACACGAGATGGCTGGAACAAGTGGGTCCGATCCTTCTCTCTCGAACTCTTGCAGCAAAGTCCCTACATTGCACTCCGCCTGTCGGCGAATTTGGCCTCGCAGTATCAACCGTTCACCCGGGACCTTTTCAATGCTGCTTTTGTTTCAGTATGGGACCACTTGAGTGACCGCGTGCAGGAGGAAGTCTGCAACCAGATTGAGCGCATTTTGACCAATTCGACGTTGCCGACAGAAGTTCTCGGTGTGCTGCTGAACCTTGTAGAATTTATGGACGCGAATGATATTTCGATGCCAATCAGTCCGCAGCTGCTTTCGAGTCTCGCAACAAAAACTTCTGCTCTTGCGAAAACGCTTCGTTGGAAGGAGATAGCTTATCATACAGCTCCACAGCTCAACATCGAAGGACTTGTGACGATCTACAACGAGCTGTCCCATGCTCAGTCAGCACTTGGCCTTTTGCGCGTTGCTGAAAAAACACTGGAGCTAACTGACAAAGAATCTTGGTACGAGCGCCTTGGCAAGTGGGATCTCGCGCTGGAAGTTCTCGAGAAGGAAAAGGAGGAAGGCTTGCAAGCAACTGGCGTTGCTGAAGACGTGATGGCGCAAAGACAAACTGAAATTGAACTGGGTATGATGCGTTGCTTGTATGCTCTTGGACAGTGGAAACAACTGCATGAAATGTCGAGGGCCGCGTGGGAACAAGTCGGAAGCCAGCGATACGATCAAGAGCAGGAAGGTGATGATGACGAAGACGGGGACTCTCTTCATCATGCACTTGCTCCCTTAGCAGTTGCTGCAGCATGGCGAATGTCTGACTGGACATTCATGACTGACACTGTGGACAAGGTATTTCTTCCGAACTTGATGTTTTGTATTAAAACCAAACCGACCTTTTAAACCTCAGAGTCAGAGTACCCTAAAAACCACACATGATTCTTTTCAAGCTGGGGTAACAGAGACTTTCTGTTCTTGAAATTCGAGCGTTTTCTAACTCTTTTGTTTGAATCTTCTAAAAACTACAGCTGGTCCCTGGAACCTACGACTACTATTTCTTCAAAGCTATCTTGTCGTTGAAGTCAAAGGATGATGCTACGTGCCAATGGGCGATTGACTGCGCGCGAGATTCGCTGGCTCAGGTTTGTTTTTGAGAGTTTTCTCATTATTCTCCGCAGGCCTTTCGTTAAATTGCGTTCCACGTTCCCGATTTTGGGCAGTTTTCTGTTAGCCACATGCAACGTGTGAGGACTACTACATGTGCAGTTTATCATCACAGATCCACCTGGTCCGGGCTCCTGGTAAGTTCCCCGAAACTCCCCGACACTTCCCCGAAACTCCCCGCAACTCCCCGAAGCTCCCCGAAACTCCCCGATACTCAGCCCGATTTTTGTGGGAAAAAGTGGGGCTGCCGGTGGGTGGGCAGGTGTACAGGTTGGTAGTTGAGTGGACAGATGGGTGGATGGTGGTGGGCAGGTCGGTGGATGGGTGAACAGGTGGGTAGTTGGGTAGACGGGTGCGGGCAAGTGGGTGAGGTGTGCAGGTAGGTGTGCTAGTGTGCTTCGGACGCGGCTCTCTTGAGCCGTCCGTGTTCCTCCTCCTCCGATCCTCTTTCTCTACTCACCGGATGCATCTACCAACTGTAGCTTGGACTCCCTGCGGAGTCCACGTTCACTTATGTGGGGAGTTGTAGAGTACGGGAGGAACCGGAAATCTCCGGAAAGATGGTACCCGCATTCCAACTCGTCTCGGGAATGGTCAGTCTACGACCGTATGCAGGTGGGTGGAGGCCCTGGGACTGCGAAGGTGTGACCACCCCATAAGGAGGACTTTCTATCTTGCGTTATCTCTCTGTCCCAGTCGCCATAGCAACCGTATCCTTGGCCAAGCATCATCCTGCAACCCTGCTTTCGGATGGCCATCGTGCCTCTCATTTTGGTTATCAACCTTACTCCTCGCTCGAATTGCCGTCTTCGACCGTAGCTGCCCCTGGTCCTGGTGGTTAGGGTTTGCATGCAAAGAGCCTGTGGCGGTAATCTGCATCTGCTCTCTTTCGTGACTACCTCTTCGTGCTACCTCTCTTCGTCACTGGTACCTCTGCCCGCCGCGGAGTGCACGTCTCTGTCTTCGATGATGGCGAGTCCTTACGCCGCCGCTTCGTTGCAGCGGCCGTCCTAGTGTCGTCGCCTTGTCTTCGGCGTTCTCGATGGCGGTGTTGGTGCCGAGCCTGCGTCTCGACTTCGGTGTCGCTTCGGGCGTCCCCAGGGGCGAAGGCCCGCGCTTCCGTCTCTTTGCCGCCGACTCCGCACATCGGCATATCGTGCTGCAGGCAGGCATCCGCGGTGAGCAGCATTCCGCCGCACTGCGTCATCCTGTGCTGCTCGCAATACTTCACGGCAAGGCCGTCCCCTGTCGCGTGGTGTGCCTCGGCAGCAGCGCGCTACTGACGCTTGCCGATGCTTGCACTCTTCGCATTTCGCTTTGTGATGTCTCGTGCACACTCTCTCGTCCTTGGTGGTGGCCTGGGCACATGCACTGGGTCTCCGAAATTTACCCTCTTCTGCCCCTTCTTGCCGGAGGTGCCGTCTTCGAAGGCGTCCACCAGCACGTCCGCCCATACGTGGAAAATACGTCCATCCCCCAGACCTCATCATTGAAGGCGTGCCTGTTCGTCCCCATCTGCGACTCGAGCACGAGCATTGTCTCTGTACCCGCACGACCTCTGGTGGAACAGTTCATGGCCTTGGCGAAGGCGGGGAGGGGGCTACGCTATTATGGCCCTACCTTGCGCAGAGCGGTCCCGTGTTTGGCTATGCCCCGAAGACGAAGATAGAGGCTGAGAAGGAAGGACAGACTGGGAGGTACAGGTTGGCACGGTTTGACACAGGTAGCAGACAGGATCCGCTGCGGCAAGGAGAGCAGGCTGCAGGGAAAGTGGTCGCCACAAAGGAAATACCCCGAAACTCCCCGAAATTCCCCGATACTCCCCGAAACTCCCCGATACTCCCCGATATTTTCGTCTGGACCAGGTGGCAGATTGTTGCTGCATATCAAGTTCAAACCGCTACAACGCGGGGATAACCCGCGAGGGGAGAAAAGAAAGTGCGCCGAATCATCTGGTGATTCCTCGAGCTCGTCGTCAAACTGCACATCGGACGTGAAACGCGCACCGGAAGCAAACGGTACGCGGGCAAGAAGCGACCGAAGCATGACACGACGCTGCAAAGAGGTAGTCTGTTGCGGCTTGTGCAGTCTATCGTCACAGATTGTTGCTGCATATCAAGTTCAAACTACTACTACTACAACGTTCCATCACTTCCGGTTTTTGGGCATCGTTTCGAGATAAATGTTCCTCATCACTGCAAGCACAGCCTCAGCCTCGAAACCGGGCGCGGTTCTATCGGCAAGACACATTGGGGGGTTTTGCCGCTGTGGTGCAGTGTGATTATCACAAAGAACCAGTCCGCGAGGCAGAGCACGCGTCTGTGCCTTCCGACGCCTGCCTGAAGCAGCTACTAGTACGGACGTATCTGAGACTCGACAGAAGAAATGGTACCGAACACGCGCTTTGTTCACAGAGCACGACCTGCCAGAATGCAGACTTGGAGGGGCATTAAAAGGACGCGGGGCAAGCGATGCGTTCACTGTGCTTGCACACACAGTGCACTTTACCAGCGGTTCCACGGTATTTGCGAAGAAACCGGCACTCGTCGCATGACATTCTAGACCGCACATCCGCGAGCATATCTGTCTTCTTTGCTTACGGCGTCTAACCAATTCCGCAAATACCCGGTGCCAAATCACGGAACATCGAGAAACCCCGTTTTCTTGTTGCGTTAGTGGGGAGTCATTTGCAAGCAAATGAGTACCACACTAGAAAAACCCGGGCCGGGGGAATTTACTCCCAAGAAAACACTACAAAAACACTACACACACTGATACCGGGCTTTTGTTCGAGTTAAGCCAGTGAGTACAAAACATACTCGTCAAGCAGGAGCTCACGTCGGTTGTGACTGAAGGATACGACAGAAGCTATGAATGTCTCATTCAATGTCAACAGCTCGCGGAATTGGAAGAAATTAAGTATGCACTTATAATTTTGGTATGCGACCCAGGTGTAAGCACGTGTTGCCACCTCCACCACAGCGATGCCGACTTCTCTCCTTGCATGCAGACTAAAACCAGTTGTCGGTCTGAGTTGCTTTTGTCGATTCACAGCTCAGCATCACTCTCTGGGCAACATGTACAGGCTAGAACATTCAAATTGAATTTTTCGAGACTGGAGGTCCTATGAACATGCAATGTGAATAGCCTCTATTCGAGCCAACCCGGCTTGCGCAAAGTGTATAGTTTTTGGACTGGATAATAGTGCGGAGCAAGCTTTTTTTTACCCTTCCGAAAGGTATGCGGGTGGCAGAGTGAGCGGGCGTCGGCCTTCAGGCCGGTAGGTCCGGGTTCGAACCCCGCCCATCACACTTTTTCGTTTTCGAAACTCCGCATCTGCGGTATTTGGGTCACCACGGGAAACGGAGTCCGGGGGTCTCCCCCGGGTACTGGCGCCGAACTTGCCAACACAGGCTAAACTTGCTAGAACCCAAACTTTGCTTCGCCCGAACTTTGCTTTGCTTCACCAAAACTTAGCTTCGCCCGAACTTTGGTTCACTGTAACTTAGCTTCGCCCGAACGTTGCTTCGCCCGAACTCAGCTTCGCCCGAACTTTTCTTCACCAGAACTTACCTTCACCCGAACTTTGGTTCGCTAGCTATAGCTAGCTATCAGCTAGCTATAGCTAAGTCTCACACTGCTCCACAGTCGGGTAAGTCGTCAAAAAACCCCACCAGAAATTTGCATACCCAAACTTAGCTGCACCCGAACTTTACTGTTTCCCGAACTTTAACAGCTGCCTCCAGTCTCGCCCCGCGCCGGCCTTTAGCCGAGCGCACGTACTAATATTTGTCAAAACAAAAAGAATACTTTCACAGGCTCGCCCGACGCGGACCACCAGAACTCAAGCAGCTGTTTAAAATGAGCTGGATGACTAGGCTGAAGGGCTGTGCCAACAATGTTCACCATTGGAATGACATCCTTCAAGTGCGGATGTTGCTTCTCAACC
Organism: Diplonema papillatum; assembly: GCA_030068145.1. Lineage (NCBI taxonomy): Eukaryota > Euglenozoa > Diplonemea > Diplonemida > Diplonemidae > Diplonema > Diplonema papillatum. The sequence continues at coordinate 128,453 of JAPJBO010000553.1, forward strand.
CTGTTGAGGATTGCGATACGTGGTTGAAGTTTATCAGTCTCTGTCGTAACCAGGGAAAACACCGTCTGGAGAATAAGACACTTCTCCTGCTCCTCGGGCATGATCACGAGCCAGACTTTGAGCCCAGTACGCTCATTTTCAACGCTTCTCAGTACAACCCGAGAGTCTCATTTGCTTTCTTCAAGCACATGTGGGCTGTAGGTGACAAAAAGCTGGCTTACGAGCATCTGGCTAGCTTAGTCTCACTCTTGAAGTCTCGGAAAACCTCGCCTGAACACGGTTTGCTTGCGAAGTGTTGCCTAAAGCTAGGCGACTGGATGTCGGAGCTGGCGTCAATTCCTACCGAGTCATTCGAAGGAGCAGATACTGCCAGAAGGGCTATGGAACTATACAATCAGGCTACATTTTACGACAAGGGCTGGTACCGAGCTTGGCATGCGTGGGCGTTGGCTAATCATACTCAGGCGCAGGAAAGTAAAGAGGGCAGTAAACAACAGTTGGAGTTCATAACGGCTGCAATCCGAGGATATGTCAAGTCGATCACTCTTGGGCCCTCACACGCCTCCGTGTTGCAAGACATTCTTCGGTTGCTTACACTATGGTTTCTCCACGGCAGTCATGAGAGTGTGGAAAACGCCGTGCGTGAGGGCTTCGAGCTTATTACACTTGATATATGGCTCCTTGTAATTCCGCAGATAATTGCTCGCGTGCACACAAGAGAACCTCGCATAGCTGCCTTGGTTTGCCACATTCTTTGTAGGATAGGGCGCGCGTTCCCGCAAAGCTTGGTATACGCGTTGACAGTGTGCACTAAAAGCAACCTTAGCGACCGGAAAACAGCAGCATCAAAAGTGCTTGATGGTATGAGGGAGCACAGCGCCGTTTTGGTAGAACAGTGCGAGTTTGTGAGCAATGAACTAATTCGTGTTGCCATTATCTGGCATGAATTGTGGAACGAAGGAATCGAAGAGGCGAGTAAGCTGTTCTTTGGGTCAAAGGATGTCGAAGGAATGCTTCGAACCTTGTTTCCGCTGCATACCCTCATGCGCCAGACGCAGACTTTGCGCGAGGTTTCCTTTGTGCAGGCGTATGGAATAGAGCTCGAGGAAGCTTTTGAGTGGTGCCAAAGCTACCTGCAGACTGGAGATGAGCAAAACATACACCAAGCATGGGAAGTGTATTATTCCACGTACAAGAAGATTCGCAAGGTAATTCAGAAAGATTTCACCAGCCTCGAATTGCCGTTTTGCAGTCCACTGTTACATCACGCACGAGATTTGGACATCACCGTGCCCGGCTTGCCTCACAGTCGGACGGCGATACGAATAAAATCATTCAACCCGCAAGTGGAGGTAATGATATCGAAGCAACGGCCGAGAAAAATGTCCACTTATGGTTCAGATGGAAATGAGTACAAGTTCCTTTTGAAGGGTCACGAAGACTTGCGATTGGATGAAAGGGTTATGCAGTTGTTTGGGTTGGTTAACGCTTTGCTGCAGTCCGACTCTGCTACAGCCATGAAAACGGCTCTGCAAATTCAGCGTTACCCTGTCATCCCCCTCAACAGCAATGTCGGCTTGATCGGCTGGGTCGATGACTGTGACACACTTCACTACCTGATTAAAGACTTCCGCGAGAAGAAGAAGATGCGAATCAATGTCGAGTACCAACACATGATCCAGCTTTGCCACAACAGCGAACAATCGTACGACATCCTCCCTCTTGTGAACAAGGTCGAACTTTTTGAGTACGCGATGGACTGCACAACAGGTCAGGATCTTTACAAGGTACTCTGGCTGTACAGCGGGACTGCCGAAGTATGGCTGGATCGCCGAACGACATACACGCTCTCCTTAGCTACGATGTCAATGGTGGGATATATTCTGGGGCTTGGCGATCGACATCCCAACAACCTTATGCTCCAGCGTGGTAGCGGAAAGGTTGTCCACATAGACTTCGGTGACTGCTTCGAAGTGGCCATGCATCGAGATAAATTTCCAGAGAAAATCCCATTTCGCCTGACAAGAATGCTAAGAGCTGCAATGGAGGTGTGCGGGATCGAGGGCCATTACTGGCACACCTGTATCAATGTCATGCGAGTGCTTCGTGAGCATAAAGGCTCTGTCATGGCTATGCTTGAGGCTTTTGTCCACGACCCACTGCTTCAATGGCGAATTCTTCGTGCAGAGAACGGTCGTGCACCAGCCAAGAACAAGGATAAGGCGCAGCAAGATGTGGAGAAGGCAAAGAATGCAGTTATGCGGAAAAACATGATTCTTGAATACCTGGACGAGCAGCTACAAGCTGAGAAACAAGGTGCAGATACGATGCCACCACGAAAAGACCGATCGGCCGACGAGAAAGAGCTGAGAGCTGCATCGGAAGATCCAGTTCCCGCCACACTTGCACATGCCGGCACCTCAGATGATGCACACAAGGGGGTTCAGCTTCTGAAGCGCATTGATGACAAGTTGAACGGAAAAGACTTCAGTGAAAAGGACACTCCAGAAGGAGGTTTGTCAGTAAATGAACAGGTTTGTCATTATTACTTTTACTCAATCACAGCTTCAAGTACTTGTAGGTTTTCTCGTGCGTTCGGTTTGGGGGGGAACAGCCACCCGCTCACCCGTTGACACCGGAACATCTAGATATTCGATTGCAAACGCCGGATCAGCTGCGAACACCGGATCTACCGCAAGGACTATCGACACCGTCACAAACACAAGTCCGGCATGCAAGCCCACCAACAAACCCACGAACACAAGAATGCAGCTTCCAAAGCGAAATAGTTCTTCAATGCCATTCTGGCGTAACAACAACAAGGTCCGGCAACCCCTTCGCCAACCAGCCCGACGTGGGTGTGCATGAAAGGAGAAATTAGCCCAGTATCTACCTGGCGCGCCTGACCCAGCGAGCTACAAGGGTCGAAAAATACCATCTGCCCCCTTTCTTTTTGGGGACATTTTCTCCATTCTTTAGCCATACTTCAACCCTCTTTACTTTGATCATAGGTGCCATGGCAAGTTTTGGCAGCCGCTGCTTAACAACAGTGCTCGCCTGCCTTCATGGCACTTGCACTTTACAGCTTAAAACTTGACGTGGGCCGCTTTAAATTTACATCTGAATCACACCTCAACACAGAAAAAGTTGCAGACAACTAACAAGTAAAATAATAAAACAAAAAATGAAAAAACGCTAAAACAAAACTACGCATCTCTTTTTTGACAAAGAGCGCTGGTGGCAGACAGGCCGACCACCGATGAATCTGTGATCTGGGTTTGCTGTATGCCAGGCAGTTACCGGTAGCGCAGACCTGTCAAACGTATTGTAACCACACTATTGAAGTTCTTGAAAGTCTCAAACCACCTTTCACTCCAAACAATACAGGTGGACTTACTGATTAAGCAGGCAACGCGCATCGACAACCTCAGCAACTGTTACGTCGGTTGGTGTCCGTTCTGGTAAGCTGGTGGATTGCGTTTGAGTTCGTATGAAGCCTTGAAGCCTGCGTGTGCAATGAAATCGAGTAACTATGCTCGGGTTTGCGGGTTTGCGGGTTCAATTCCGAAGCCAGGTCTCTACCCTGCAAGGTATCCTGTGGATTTGCGAACTCGGCATCGCAACACGTAGAGTGTGTTTGGTGGTATGAGTACGGATTTTACGTTGGTTTTGGCTCGAGCTAGCTGGCTGAATGGTTTGAAAGGGGGAGATACCCGGGGAGGGAAGCTACAAAAACGAAACTCTGCCCCCTGCACTAGTTCAGTCGCAGGACTAATCTTTTCGAGGGTGTGAGGCTCACTGTGAGCGCGTTCACATTTTTGCTGTGTTGTGCTAAGAGTCCGTGCAAAGTATGATACAAAGTATGATAGAGTTATGATGAAGCTCAATTCGGGGCTCTTGTTTCACTGACGTGTCCCTGTGCGCTGCATCGAATGTGAGTCTTATTGCCGTGTTTCTGATTCCTTCTTTCTGCCTTTTGTTCCGTTATGCATTGCTTGCATTCGTCGGAAGTGCTAGGACATAGCTTTTATGAAGTGTTATATGACTGTCATACAGTTCATGTATATTTGCAGAGTGCTGCACACGAAAGGTAATTGTTTTACGTCGAAAGCTGCAGAAGAAAGCGCACGTGAATTTTCTGAAGGGCGGGAGGGAAGGGGTTGGAGAAAATGGCGGGGGAGCCAGATTTGACTGAAAAGGACTTTAAAATAGATCGGAGCAGAAGGCTTGGTGATGGTTCTTATGCACAGGTATGCTTCTGAATGTACTGTGTCATGTTTGGCGTTCAATTACCTACTTCCTACCCCGGGCAATTGAGACAACAGGAAACGCTTGTAACTGGGACGCATTGCCTTCAGCCCAAGTGTCTCAATCACAAGTGTTTAGAATTATGAACATGCACCAATCAAAGCATTACCGCGTGTTTCTCTCTGATTTATTATAACGAGCCTCTTTCCTGCCACAGGTGTTCGTTGGTAAACGGCTCGACAACAACGAAGAAGTTGCCGTCAAAGTGATGGACTTGAAAGTTTGCTCGAAGAGCAACTTTATCAACATAGCCCTTGAAATTGAGATCATGAATCAGCTGAATCACCCTAACATTGTGAACATGCAAGCCAGCTGGTCTACTGCATCTGAAACACTCCTGGTATGCACTCATTCTTTACTTGCAGAAATGAGTCGAGCGATCTGTGTTCTCAGCTTCTTTGTCTTGTAAAGCAGTGCCATGAGAGACACCCATGATTTTGCACGTGTCTTCAATCACTCTGCAGCACCAACTCCGGTGCCGCCACTCACTGTAGCAGAGCCGCAACCTGCAGCGCCTCCGGAGCGACTTACGCCTGCCGTAGCAGTGCGAAGAGAAGTGAGGAGACCGGAAACTCCCGGAGAGATGGTCCCTGCACTCTAACTCGTCTCTCTCTCTCTCACTCTTCGATTACTCCTCAGGTGCTCGATTTCTGTGGCGGGGGCGAGCTGTTCAAGTACATGAAGAAGTACGATCTGAGCCACATGCCAGTAGTTGCTCCTCAGTTCGTTGGAGAAATTGTGCTGGCACTCGACTATCTTCGAAACAAGGGTGTCATTCACCGGGATATGAAGCCGGAGAACATTCTCCTCACTTCGGCTTTCCATGTAAAAGTTGCAGACTTCGGAACCGCTTGTTGGGCTGAGGGCGAAGAAGACGCCAAAAAGTTCACCGGCACGGCGCAGTACATGGCCCCAGAGGTTCTGCAAGGAACGAAAACCGCTGTATGACTTTAGTTTTGTGGTCGTCTTCAGAGATATCATGACAGCCGAGTCTCCGTCTTGCCTCTTGTCAGTCATTTACATCAAATGAGCAGCTTGCTGCATTTGGTATGTCCGAGTATTCTAGTATTTTTGTTGTATCAGTTCGCCGCATTGTACATACCCACAGGTTTTCGAGTCTGACTTGTGGGCACTCGGTTGTATCATCTACCAGCTGTTCTGCGGAAATCCGCCCTTCACTGGAGCAACAGCGTACCTTATCTTCCAAAACATCCTTTCCAGTTTTGATGAAAAGACTGGAAAAAACAAGTTAGACTACCCACCTTTTGTCCCGGCGGAGGCCATTGACCTCGTGTCTCAGCTGCTTGAGCGCCAACCGTTGGATCGGATTGGGAGTCCCCCGAAGGGAGGTTTTGCCATGCTAAAAAAGCACTCCTTCTTCAAAAATGTTGATTGGGCACACATCAATGAAACCAAGGTGACATCCCACGTTGATCACGACTATTCACGTGACTGGCAAAAGTTCTTGCTGGACGGCGAAGAGGTCGTCTATGCATCAGAGGTCATCAAGACGCGGCATCTGGTAAGCAAAAAGAAAAGAAACCTTATCCTAACCTCTTACCCCCGACTCTTTTACGTGGAAGGTGGACCGGAAGAGGCGACCTCGATCAAAGACCACGTCGAATGGACCGATGATCTGTCGGCGCAGCACACATCGACGAAAGACTTCAAAGTTTTGACCAAGAGCCGAGTGTACCACTTTGAGGATCTTGGTGGTCATGCTCACCTTTGGACATCCAAAATAAATCAGGCAGCAGCGCAGAAAACAGCAAAAAGCAAAAGGTGACCTTTCGATTGTGTGCTCTCTTTGCCTTCGGCTAGCTGGCTTGTGCGCTTGCAGAAAGACATACAAATAGATGCTACAGCAGGCAGGCCTGCCATGTGTAGCTAGACTAATGACTGCCCATTGACAAATTGCAGACATCTGCTGCAAAACTGAACTTGAAGGTGACAACCACCCATCTGTTTGATGTCAAATGCTTTGCAATGTGAAAGTCAAGGCAAGCCATGTGTGGTTCACAGGTATTTCAAGCTCTGCTGTGACGGTGCATCACAGAAAACTTGCAGCTTGTTCAGAAAGCAGATCTCTACCAGAATTACTATCTCACTCATAGAGTTTTGCCAGACCGACTAAGGCATCACTTCGCGTTCTTCTCCTTCTTCATTTACTGTGATTCTGAGTCTTTCCTGTTTTCCTTACAAGTGAACAAACGTCTGATCCTTTCCTCTTGCTCAACCTCTAAGACTTTGATGTCCACAACTTTGTTGCTGATACTGCATGGCTGAAAGTAATGTTGACAACTCTCGCATTGGTTGGCATGTGGGACCCCTCATAGCACAGACCTATACTGTACATGTAAGCAGATCTGCAGATGATGCTGATGCTACTCCAGCTTGTGAGCTAATTCAGGGAACACAGGAGAGCCTTGGCTTGCTCGTTCAAACCTCTGTCTTTTTGCGAACCAATTTTGGGGTCGCGTAGTACCCGTATCTTTTTTTACTTCCGCTTGCTCGTTGTTCGTTTACTTCTTAGTCTTTATGTCCTCTGGTTATGCTTATAGTCCTCCGTTCTGTGCACACGTTCGTTTGGAGTTAGTGTGGTCCCTGTTTTTTTTTAGTACTAACAATCTTGCAGGTTGCCCTTCAATGTATTGTGCAGGCCAAAAAGACGTGTGTGTTTTGGTGGTTGATCATCCTGAAAATGACACAGGGTAAATACAAGTGGGAAAATGATCCACCGGCACGCACAACAAAACGAAGCGCCTGTCTTTTTGGCTGGTGCGCACAGAAGTGGGGTGAATGGTCTTGCAGTTTAGGAACCCTACCATGCACTAGAAAATAAATTATTCTGTGCCCACTGTGGCGGTCTCTGGTTGATTTTGAGTAGTACCTGCAAATAACTACAGCTGATCTTTTCTGACCACATCTTAAACGCATCAACTCATCACAAGTCTGTATCAGATACCCACCAACATCAATGAAAACTTTAAAGGCATGCAAAACACTGCAAGGGGAGAAGTTGGGGAGAAACCATCTGGTACGACTTATTGTCCTAATACGTGACAAGGCTCCTCTTGCTGGACAACACTGCAGGCAAGCCCTGCAATGCAGCACAGTGAAAATAATACAGACGGCGCGTGGAAGCTGCCCGCACTAGCCGCCGCAGCACCGTTCTGCTTGTTCCTGTTTGGGCATCAAAAGGGGATGACTATCAAGATGTTCGATGCAGCTTACCGTTGGTTTGGAGCAGCTGGGCTGATCGGGCTCCCAATGGTCACACTTTCCATTGAAAAATGCTTGTACGACACGATGAACTGCTATCAAGGAAGCGACCCAAATGCAAAGCCGGAAGGAGGTGGGGGCGGATTTCCCTCCGGGGGGTCCACACTTCCCAGTTTGTCCCTCATCCCAGTCAACCCCAAGGGGCTCTACTACAAGCCGCCACTGCGACCTAGTGAAGCAGCATCCGAATAGCGAGCCTGTGGTCGCTGGTTCATGCCCAGCTGAGCTCACGTGACCTATCACAAGAGCATGCTACTTCTGGCTAGCCTTCGGAAAAACGGTGTTCCTTGTTGGTGATTAAGAACCCCGAGCCACAGGCACATCTTTTTCACCTGACAGTACATGCTGTTAAGCCGAATGGCAGATCGCCCGTTGGCAACGTTAGACTAGCATGTCAATCTCCCATCATGCCTCGATTGAGGTTCGCTCACCAGCATTCAAGCGGAAGAGGACACACCCGATCATAACAAATGTATGTGCCACTCAAAAGCTCCCTTGCTCTTCTGGGCTTGCGGTTGGGCATGTACGGACTATCTCATGGCTACCCGATTGTAAGCGATATTCTGTTTCTCCACTCTTTCTTCGATGACAGAACTACGACTGGTGGCGAAAGTTGCAGTGCAGATGCAGACCAGAGTTTGAGAATCAACACTTGGAAAAGACTGCCAACCGTCGGAGCTCAGTGTCCAAAATTTGTTTAGACTGGACGTCATACAAAACTTATTATACAAGTCTATTCGAGCCAACACTACTTTTGTCTACTGGACTCGCCTTTAGAGGCCTTTAGAAGCCGATCTGTGCCAACTTTTCTGAAGGGACTCACCTTGAAGAGTCTTGATGTGCGTCCACTTTTCTGGAAGGACTGGCCTTTAGAAGCCTTACTGTGGGCCAACTTTTCTGGAGGAACGGCTTTTACAAGCCTTGATGTGGGCAAACTTTTTTGGAAGGACTGGCCTTTACAAGCCTTGATGTGGGCGACCTTTTCTGGAGGGACTGATCTTTAGAAGCTTTGACATGGGCCAACTTCTCTGGAGAGACTGGCCTTAGAAGCCTTGATGTGGGCCAACTGTTCTGGAGGGACTGGCCTTTAGAAGCCTTGACAAACTTTTTTGGAAGGACTGGCCTTTACAAGCCTTGATGTGGGCCAACATCTCTCGAGAGACTGGCCTTTACAAGCCTTGTTGTGGGCGACCTTTTCTGGAGGGACTGGCCTTTAGAAGCCTTGATGTGGCGACCGTGTGGCAGGCGCCGGTTCATTGTGAACCGGTGCGGTCAAAAACTGGTGTCCCCTGGAAACGTGTTTTTCGAAACGCGGCCAAGGCAAGCAGTACCTCTCTGCTCCCTCGTGGGGCGGAAAGGTTGAAGATCGAAGGCTCGAAGGCAGAAGCGGCTTGACAAACCGTTTCCTCACCCGAAGGCTGGTTCTGCCCCCTTGTGGGGCGGAGAGGTTGAATATCGAAGGCTCGAAGGCAGAAGCGGCTTGACAAACCGTTTCCGTTTCCGGAAGGCTGGACTCCCCGGTGGGTCTTTCTTGCTGCGAAGGCGAGGTTGCTTTGGTGCTTGGCTTTTCTTGCGGGGCCAAAGTTGTGGAATTTCCTGTGTCTGTGCGAGAAAGGGTTGCTTGTGGCGAAGCGGCGGCCCACAAACCCGAAAAAAAAAAAAAACAGGAACAAAGCGCGCAAAAGAGGGGGGACAAAATCTGACTTGCCACCTCCTCGCGGTGTCCCCTGGAAACGTGTTTTTCGAAACGCGGCCAAGGCAAGCAGTACCTTTGCTGTGGGTGAAAGCCCCTTACTTCGTATCTGGCGTCCGAGCTGCGCACCTACCCTTCCCGGGCGTAAAAGATCCTGCCCCAAGCTGCCCAGCAGGAACAGGGGGGGCGGTGCAAAGAGGCACCTTCCAGGTGAGCCTTGCCAAGTTTGACTCCCTTGTGGCCCTCTCATCGTGAAGGCGGGGTAAAATCGGGATGGTTTCCAATGTGCCCCCGGCGGATGGAGGGCCTTGGAAGAGAAGCACCCGAACCCCCGCAAACCCGCACTCGGTGGCCCTAGCGGGCTCCCTCGTGAATCCCGAACCTTTGAAAGAAGGCGGCCGTCTTGTCCAGGAAAGGGGGCCTCTCATCTATGGGAGGCCCGACTCGAGCAAGAAGAAGTTGAAACCATTCAAATTGAAACGACAAAAAAGGTAATAAAAACAACTGGAAGAACATGACACCAAAATAAAAGATGGCGGGATGACGAGGTTCAATGACAGTTGTTTTGGCGCCCACCGGAAACAATGAAGTATGCCATTTCTTTTTGCGATTAAGTGAACAGGTGCAGATAGCGGTGTGCGTGCTCAATTTGATGATGGTTTTGACCGATGCATCTGAAGAAACCCTCACAGGAATTCGAAGTTCAGACGAACGACGTTCTTTCGAAGATCGGAACTTCCCCCCCATTTCGACATCAGGAGAGCGGGTACTCATCGCATTGTTGAGAGCTCCTTTGGCAAGGTGGCCCTGTGAACTGCAGAAAACTCTTCAAAGGGATCAAGAGTCACACAAAGGATATTCCTCATCATCCTCCGCTTCTAAGTCCAGACGATGGCTCATTGCTTGTTTGACATGAGGGACAAAAATCTGACCTGCACCTCCTCGTGGTGTTCCTCGGAAACGCGCTGCAAGCGCGGCAGACGCAGGCAGTCTTTGTTGTTTATCCAACTGTCTTTGCCTGATGATTGATCAGGATTCTTTGACAGGTTTGGACAGTTTCCTGTTCAGCCAAACGACACCATTCACGTGTCACGCTGTTCGTTAATTCTGGTGCCAATCCTTGGCCATTGGCTGTCAACCTGGCACCGTTCTGCAGTCATTTGCCGTCCTTCAAACAAAGGTGCTTTGGAGATTTGCAGTCGCTCTAGTACCGCTCTTTGGCGCGGTTCGCTGTCATTCAGGCGCGGCTCTTTGGGCATTTGTGGTCATTCTAGCTCCGTTCTTTGGTCGTCGGCAGTCATTCTGGTGCCGCTTGCTGGTCATTGGCTGTCAGTCTGGCACCGTTCTGCGGTCATTTGCCGTCCCTCAAGCAAGGTGATTTGGACATTTGCAGTCGTTCTCGTACCACTCTGTGGCTGTTCACGTCATTCTGGTGCCGCTCTTTGGTCATTGGCTGTCATTCCTGGGCGGTCTCCAGCCTGTTGCAGTCGTTCTCGCGCCGCAGTTTGGCCATTTTCAGTCATGCTGGCGCTGCTCTTGGGCAATTTGCAGTCGTTCTAGCAGCATTCTTTGGTCATTGGGAGTCGTTCTGGCGCCGCTCCTTGGCCATTTGCTGGCATTCTGGCACAGTCGTTCTGGTACCGCTCTATGGCCGTTCACTGTCATTCTGGTACCGCTCGTTGGTCATTGGCTGTCCTTCCTGGGCGATCTCCGGCCAGTTGCAGTCGTTCTCGTTCCGCAGTTTGGCCATTGCAGTCGTTTTAGCGCCGCTCTTGGTCCGTCATTCAGGTGTGACTCATGGGCATTTGTGGTCATTCTAGCGCCGTTCATTGGACATAGGCAGTCATTCTAGTGCCGCTTGCTGGTCATTGGCTGTCATTCTGGGGGCGATGTCTGGCAATCCGCAGTCGTTCTGGCGCATTCCTTGGCCATTGGCTGGCATTCTGGCACAGTCGTTCTGGTACCGCTCTATGGCCGTTCGCTGTCATTCTGGTGCCGCTCTTTGGTCATTGGCTGTCCTTCCTGGGCGATCTCCGGCCAGTTGCAGTCGTTCTCGTTCCGTAGTTTGGCCATTGCAGTCGTTCTAGCGCCGCTCTTTGCCCGTTCACTGTCATTCAGGCGTGGCTCATGGGCATTTGTGTATTTCTAACGCTGTTCATTGGTCATTGGCTGTCATTCTTGGGGCAATCTCTGGCGATCTGCAGTCCTTCTGGCGCCGCTCCTTGGACATTGGCTGTCATTCTGGCACCGTTCTGCGGTCATCTGCTGTCCTTGAAGGAAAAAAAGACAGGTGTTATGGACATTTGCAGTCGTCCTCGTACCGCACTTTGGCCGTTTGCTGTCATTCGGGCATGGCTCTTTGGACATTTGTGGTCTAGCTCCGTTCATCTGTCATCTGTCATTGCCGCCCACAGTTGCAGTCGTTCTCGCGCCGCTGTTTGATTATCGGCCAATTTGCAGTCGTTCTTGTGCCGCTCTTTGGGAATTTGAGGTCTTGCTATCGAGCTGTGTAGCGTGATGAGCAGCAGACAGGAGGAGCAGCAGCTAGAAGATATAGAGGAGCAGAATCAGGAGGAAGAGCTGCAGCAAGAGGGGAAGAAGGAAGATGAGCAGGAACAAGATGAGCAGCAGCTCGAGGAGCAGCAGCAAGAGGAAAGAAGCAAGATGAGCAGCAGCTAGAGGATAGAACAGCTAGAGGGGCAGCAGATAGAGGAGCAGATGCAGGAGGAAGAGCTGCAGCAAAAAGAGAGAAAGAAGTAAGATGAGCAGCAGCTAGAGGATAGAACAGCTAGAGGGGCAGCAGATAGAGGAGCAGAAGCAGGAGGAAGAGCTACAGCAAGAGGGAAGAAGGAAGATGAGCAGCAGCTAGAGGATAGAACAGCTAGAGGAGCAGCAGATAGAGGAGCAGAAGCAGGAGGAAGAGCTACAGCAAGAGGGAAGAAGGAAGATGAGCAGGAGCAAGATGAGTAGCAGCTCGAGGAGCAGCAAAGAGGGAAGAAGCAAGATGAGTAGCAGCTAGAGGATAGAACAGCTAGAGGGGCAGCAGATAGAGGAGCAGAAGCAGGAGGAAGAGCTACAGCAAGAGGGAAGAAGGAAGATGGGCAGGAGCAAGATGCGCAGCAGCTCGATGAGCAGCAAAGAGGGAAGAAGCAAGATGAGTAGCAGCTAGAGGAGCAACAGCTAGGATAAAACAGCTAGAGGGGCAACAGAAAGAGGAGCAGAAGCAGGAGGAAGAGCTGCAGCAAGAGAGAAAGAAGCAAGATGAGCAGCAGCTAGAGGATAGAACAGCTAGAGGGACTGATGCTACGAAAGCAACTTGGGTGGGCGGCTTGCCAATTGACAAGACGTGCTCACCTCCAACTCGCTTTTCCATCGTTGTAATCGCCTGCAACTCCGGGAGGTCGATTGCGACTGACCGAGACCTGTCGTACGCTGGTCCCACGGTGAAGCATGGGTCGAAATAAGCGGACGCCGAACGCCACCCCCAATTATAGGTGTTCCTCGGGTGGCCCGCGCAGCGGCGATTTTTTGTTTTTTTTGCGAGCGGGATTTGGGGCCAGGACCTTATGCAGCCCGTTTTTCCCTTCAGAATAGACACCAAACCGTTTTCTCTGGCGACTCTAAATACAAGGGGGGGTCCGGGGGGCACCGCCCCCCGGGAGACGGTACGGTACTTTGAGCCTCAGCTGGCCCCCTCCCCCCCGTACAATTTCCCGAGGTGGGACAATTTTCTAATGCTGGGTTTCGAGGTCGGAGAACCTATTTGGACAATTTCCCGAGGTGGGACAATTTTCTAATGCTGGGTTTCGAGGTCGGAAAACCTATTTGGACAATTTCCCGAGGTGGGACAATTTTCTAATGCTGGGTTTCGAGGTCGGAAAACCTATTTGGACAAATTCCCGAGGTGGGACAATTTTCCAATGCTGGGTTTCTAGATCGGAAAACCTATTTGGACAAATTCCCGAGGTGGGACAATTTTCCAATGCTGGGTTTCTAGATCGGAAAACCTATTTGGACAATTTCCCGAGGTGGGACAATTTTCCTATGCTGGGTTTCGAGGACAAGTTGTACCCCGCCTTAAAAAAAAGCGGGGGAAGCGGGGAAAAAAGCGGGGGAAAAGCGGGGATTTCCCCCGCTTTTTCCCCGCTTTTTTAAAAAGCGGGGGAAACGCGGGGAAAAAGCGGGGGATCAGACAACACAATTCTGGACGAATATGGGCGAACAGGTCGTCCACACCTGTCGGGGAGGCTCGGAGGTCCTCGGGTCGTAGATCAGGCATGCTTCCGAAAAAGAGATGCCTGCACAGACCAAGCGCGGTGCCGGGGACATTGGTTCGGACCCCGGACCCCCTTTCCTATATTGGGCATGACCCCTTTTCCCGAACTGGGGGGGTCGGCGACGCACACGCAACCTTTCCCCCGTGGCCAAGAAGGTCGCCCCGAAGAAGTGTGAAAACGGGAAGCAAGGCAGAGTCGCCCCGAAAGCCGTTCCTTCGGCTGGCAGCGACAGTGACGGCTATGAAACCGAAGCGACTTCGGCTGCGACTTCCGCAGCTGCGCACGGGCATTCTGAATACATGCCCTGCTTGTAACTGGGGTCGCTCGGGGGTTTCAACCCTGAGTACGAGGCTGACCCCGCACGAGCTCTCGCTCAGGGCAAACTCCTCATCAACGGCGACATCACGCAGTGTTTGGCTCCGAAACTCGGCGGGAGAGTGTGACGATGAGGTAGGCGAGTATTGAATTACCCGCGTTTTCCCCGCTTTGCCCGCTTTTCCCCCGCGTTTTCCCCGCTTTTTCCCTGCTTTTTCCAAATTTGGGAAAAAACAAAAAAAGGCGGGGATCCCGCTTTTTTTTAAGGCGCATGGTAGGTACCCAAAAATGCAAAAGAAATGCGACGAAACCAGAGTTTCTGCCTCGTTCTCGTTTTCAGAGTTGCCCAACCCCCCCCTGGTACCCCCCCCGCCCTCTCTGGGCCGTGTCACGGCGTGTGCAGGGTATCGATTTCCTGGCTGGTGACATTTTCCCGCTGGTCCACGTAGCAAACCTTTTTCGACGAGTTTTTGCTCGTTTTCAGCTCCGATGAAGAGATCCGTGAAAAATAGACCCGGAGACGAAAAACTATGTGCGTGGTTCGGGGCCCTTTACAAGTTGCAGGGCGCCGGGCGTGGAAGCCGCCAGGTGTGGATTGAGAAGGACGGGAATCGATCCCCTGGGTGGTGGCATTTTCCCGCCGGACCACGCGGCAGGCCTTTTTCGACGAATTTTAGCTCGCGATCAGCTGCAATGAAGAGATCCGTGAAAAATAGACCCGAAAACGAAAAAGTATGCGCGTGGTTCGTGGGTCCGTGCATGATGCAGGGCACCGGGTGTGGAAACCACCAGGTGGGCATCGAGCAAGACGGGTATCGACCCCCTGGTTGGTAACTTTTTCCCGCTGGTCCATGTAGCTGACCTTTTTCGACGAATTTTTGCTCGCAATCAGCTCCGATGAAAAGAACTGTGAAAAATAGACCCGGAAACGAAAAGTATGTGCATTGTTCGTGGGTCCGTGCAAGATGCAGGGCATCGGGCGTGGCACCGGTGTGCATTGGGAAGAACGGGATTCGATCCCCTGGTTGGCGACATTTTCCCGCTGGTCCACATAGCAGACCTTTTCCGACGAATTTTTGCTCGCGATCAGCTCCGATGAAGAGATCCGTGAAAAATAGAACCGGGGACCACCCAGTATGTGCGTGGTTCGTGGGTCCTTACAACATGCAGTGGAAACCGCACCAGGTTTGCAGTGGGAAGGACAGGAATCGATCCCTGGCTGGTGACACATTTCTCGGCTGGTCCACCGTGACTCCACGTGGCAGACTTTTTTCGAATTCTTGCTCGCGATCAGCTCCGATGCGAGAAATTGACCCCGAAATGAAAAGGATTGTTGTGATGCGTCGGGTTTTCCCCAGGCCCTACGATACAAGTCTACCAGCATTGCTAGCAGAGACTGCCAGAGTGCAGCAAGCCAGGCCCAGCCAGTCCCACTGTGCAGTAGACTACAGGGGGGAAGCCCGATGAAGGGGGGGGGCAGCGCTCTTGTTAAGGATCAGCCACTTTGGCCGGATGGCCGGATAAACCAGACCCCCCCCCCCCCATAGATGGAAACATAAAACCCAAAACCCAAGGCCACCAGACACCTAGTATTTGGTGGCCAGCCACTACTGGGCGGCTGGTCCTTTTTCCCGATCGAATATACACACCTCCGAATCTAAACGGGCGAAGCCCGGCTTTTCTTTGCACCAATCCTTCCAAAAAAGAGGGGGGGATCCGGGGGGCACCGCCCCCCGGCCGAACGGTACGGTACAGCGACACAGATCGTGCGGTGAAAAACCTCAAGCTTCACGGATTTCCAAGGGAATCTGTGAAGCTTTACGAACCTTCTCACACTCGTATTTCTTAGTTTCGAGTCCCCCACCAACGAGACCTGTAACCGAGTTTAACTAGTGCGTACCCAGTCTGTAACCACTGTAACCACTTGTAACCACTTGTAACCGGGTGTAACCAGTCTGTAACCGGGATGTAACCGCTGTAACCACTTGTAACCAGCATGTAACCGCTGTAACCGAGTGTAACCAGTCTGTAACCGGGATGTAACCGCTGTAACCACTTGTAACCAGCATGTAACCACTGTAACCGAGTGTAACCAGTCTGTAACCGGGATGTAACCGCTGTAACCACTTGTAACCAGCATGTAACCACTGTAACCGAGTGTAACCAGTCTGTAACCGGGATGTAACCGCTGTAACCACTTGTAACCAGCATGTAACCACTGTAACCGAGTGTAACCAGTCTGTAACCGGGATGTAACCGCTGTAACCACTTGTAACCAGCATGTAACCGCTGTAACCGAGTGTAACCAGTCTGTAACCGGGATGTAACCGCTGTAACCACTTGTAACCAGCATGTAACCACTGTAACCGAGTGCTAGGACTTTTCACTTTGGTTCTCACCCTGACCTGGAACTGGGGAAAACTGAAAGCACAGCTTCGGAGTTTCTTTCCTTGTCTTGCCATTCGGGACGTTGTCCGCAAGCATACTCTGCGTCTGATGATAGATAATGTTGAATATTCCGGCTATCCCATACGAGTTGAAGGTTCGGAGGGGTAACTTGCGGGGAATGATTGTATTTTGATATTCCCGCAAATATATGCCACATACTGTAATATATTGTATAGTCCGAGACTAGAGGTATGCTAATAGCTCTATCGAGCCAACCCCACTTTTTAGGGGGTCTGCGGGCGAAGCCCGGGGGCACTTTTTTATAGTGTCGTTTCGTAAAGGGTCTCCTTAGGAAGTTTTCCCCCCTTGGAACTGGTACCGTAATGGCAGAGTGAACGGTGCACGTCTTCGGGGCTTGAAGACCCCGGTTCGAACCCGGCCGAGGACACTTTTCCGGTCGATAATGATTTTTCGGGGTTTGTTGGTTTTCAGGTCTAATGTGCCCTTTACTTTAACTGCTGCCTCTAGTCTCGCTGGGCGCCGGTCTTTACCGGCGCAAATGTACTTTTCGGGACAACCACTAGAAGCACTGGGTTTCCGAAGATCAACGCGAAAAAACGCCGAAGGCGTACCTTGGCGTACCGTACCGTCCGGCCGGGGGGCTTGGCCCCCCGGACCCCCCATTCTTCAAACTTTCACAAAATCCGTGAGGTGGGCCTCGAATTCTTCTAAGTACAGACGCTGGTGTCCTGGACAAGCCACCCCCCCCAGGAAACATGAAACCCAAAACCCAGACGGGCCAGATTCAGTTTCCACCCCTGCCCCCCCCTCTACAGTGCAGTTGCCTTGGAGGCTGGGTGGTCAAATTCTCTAAGGTGAAATGGTCAAAATTCCCTGCCAAAAGTGGGCCCACAAAAATTTTCCAAAGTGTGGTATTTGGGGTATTTGGGGCAAAAAAATATTTTTTTTTTTCTGACCGCCCACCGTGGTGACCACCTTGGAGTGTGACAGGTAGCGTCTCCCCCCTCCACAGTGAAAATAGCCTATGAGGGGGGGGTCAGCCGGCTGATGGATGGATGGATGGTTCTAAAACAAGATGCCTGGGGGAAAAATGTTTCTTGGGTTTGTAGAGCGCGTGGTGCTTGCACCACTGAGGCCAGGTTATTTAACCGCGGATTTAGTGAAGGGTTGTTCAGGAAACGGTCGCGAAGCGAAACCCGACCAGGTAACGACCATTTCACTGTCTTCTTTGTTTTGTGATGCGAACATCACGAGGTGCTGTCCGAAGACACCGCCCACGTGAGCACTGTTAAGCATTGAGTTCTTTTAAGTACATGAACCACGTGGATTAACATGCACTGCCTTGAAAGTCAGGTTATCGGATGACGTCGTCACCTGCCATTGCGTCGTCAAGGTCGAGCATTTGTGGAGCTAGCGGGGTTTGGCTTTCTTGCGATTCCAGAGACTGAGTCGGCGAGTACGAGGGCGGGCACGTGTGCCCGTTTTTCACTTTCGAGGGCATTGGCGTGCCCGTGGTCCCCGGTCGTTTCTGAGAGCTGCTTGCCCTCGGAACCTTCTTCTTCCTTCAATGCACCCCTGAGTCGGGGGTGGTCGCCTTCGTCTTCTTCCGCTTGCGGCCGGCGATCGGGCCTTCCTTCGGGGTGCCAAGCACCCTCTTCTTCAGCGCTGGTCGTTCGCTGGTTCCTGGCGTTGGTGGCGGCCTCTTGGTCGCCCGTCCGGTTGCCGCCGTCTCCTTTTTCGTTGCCGCGAGCGGCGCTCGCGCCGCTCGCTTTCCTAATGGCGTCTCCCGCTGTACACCCACCTGGGTGGGTGAGGAGGGCCTCTTCTTCTTGTTGCGTCCGGGGGTTGACTGGACGTTCGGCTTGTTGGACTGGTGGTGGCCGCGGCTGCAACATGCCGCCGGTCGCCTCTGCGTCAGCGTAGGGAGCCTTTTGCACTCTTGGCAGGTTCCTCTGCCATGCGTGCGGCAGGCATGATGCCCGCTGCGGCAACACGCCGCCGCCGTCTTGCACTCGCCGCACTTCGTCGTGCTGTGCTCTGTGCACACCGCGATCGGCTGCCCATCGTTCCGCCCTGATGGGTCGCGCACGTGACGAGTGCCTTCTCTATACCGACACCCGGCATATGCACGGGGTCTGGGTGCAGTTGTGGTGGGGCAGGCAGGGCCCACCTCGCCGCTCTCCCGATCGTCCAGTCAGGGTACGTCGGGCACTGCGTCCCTACATCGCTTCCTTTCACTTGTTCCTCAAGTATCGTCCCCGTGTGTGCCTCGCGAAAGCGTGGCCTGGGCCGTATACCCGATATCCCCGTGATGCCCATGAACGACAGCGACGTCGTCGGGCACACCCTCTCTCCTCTCATGCAGCTTCCCAGCCCTTGCTGTGCCGCCAGCTTGTCCAACGCGCTCATCATGCAGCGCAGGACGTTTCCCCGTTCTCTCACCCCCTTCGGCGCATTCCCGTGCAGCGGCATGCTGAGGCCCGAGAAGAGTTCAAAGTCGATCGCAAGCTCCAGCATTGACGCCTGCCCGTTCTCGGTCCATTGCATGTCCGACAGCCACGCTACCAACGCATAAAACGTCGGTAGTCCCCAGGTCTTGTTCCGCTCCCACGTCCATGCCGGGGCAATCCGCGCGAAGGGGTGGTCAAATTTCTCGGCAGGCATCGCATTCGCTCTCGACCAGGGGGTCGTGGGGTTCCTGGCCACCCAGCCACGTGCTTCGAGCCCAGCCCGTTCCGCAAGGATTTCAGCCAACATCTCCTGGAGCCGCCTCGAGAATTGGGCATTCTCGGGTACTACCACTCCGTGTTCCAGCGTGCATCTGGGCCAGTCGGCCCGGTTGGCTGCCATCAGCTCGGCATGTGCCTCTCGTCGCCGTATGTGCGAGTACGCTCCGCAGTCCCAGAATACGTGTTTCTCGTCCTCGGTGTCGCCGCTTCCACAGTGCTTGCAGCTGGGCGCCTGCGGCTCAGCTCCGGCCTGCCTCATCCGCGACGTGTACTCAGCCGTGTTCACCCCCCCCGCCAACGCTACACGTATAAGCCTCGCGGTGTGCGCGGGACATTCACGCATCCTCCAGAAGGAGTTCGTCCGCTCCAGGTCGGCTCTCTGTATGCCCTCAAATCCCGGCCGCCTCGCCACCAGTCGGGACCACGTCTTCGCCCTCAAGTCCGCCCTAACTTCATGTCCCCTCTTCGAAGGTGCCGAGGTTAACGGGTCATATGTTGCTCCATTCCTCAGCGTGCGAGACAGGGGCCCGGGTCCCCATACGTGTCCACACTCCTCCATGCTCCTCATCGCCAGTCCAACTGGCCCCAGGGGTAGGTCGCCCTCGGCGTATCTTCCCCGGATGCTCTCCATCAGAGGCAGCAGTCGTGGCAACCTCTCGCACGCCGCGTAAAACGCTGTCGTCACCCTATATGCTAGGCATGTACCGGGATCCGTCAGGTGGCCCTTCTCCTGAAAGTTTAGGACCATCTCCCTCGCGCGCTTCGGGTTGGATCCACCCCAGATCAGTCCCATCACCGACGTCGTCAGCCGTTTCATCGCCACCTTCGATACCGGCGCGAAAGAGCAGCCTGACAGCGCCGCCGGTAGCACATTCGACTGCACAATCCGGACCCGCTTTTCGTACCGGAACGGCGCATGGCGGAGGCCTTCCGCCAGGGCAGCCGCCTTCTCCACCCTCTCCGAGTCGGACCTTTCCGTCCTATTCTTCGCCGTCGAGACTAGGACCCCGAGGCACTTGACGGATTTGCTAAACCGCAGCAGCGCATCCACGCTGCGGAGTTTGAGAGTCGACTGATGCCTACGTCTCGTCGAGAACGCGACCGTCTTCTGGAGGTTTAGCTCCATCCCGGTGAGTGTGCAGAACTCGTCTACTACGTCCACTCCCTTTTGCAGGGCGGCCTCCGACAGCCTGGACAGCAGTGTGGCGTCGTCCGCGTATGACTTTGGACTCACACCCTCCGCTTCTTTCTTGACCGCTTTCATCACTACCGACAGCAGGGCATTGATGAGTATGACGGATACAGGGCACCCTTGAAGGATACCGTTGGTCACACTGAACTCCCTGCCCACCCCTAATGGTAGCTTGAAGCGTCTCGCGAGCAGTCTGTAGATAGCCCTCAGCGGCTTGAGAACCCGATTGTGCAATCCTAAGTCCTCGGCTAAGCGCAGTACTATCTCTCGCGGGACCATGTCGAAGCATTTCCGGAAGTCCAGCGCCACACCGTAGAGCGGCTCCCCGTCCAACAAGGCGTCCTCCATCTCGAGCCCAATTTCCATCAAGACGTCCTCGATCCGGTGACCCGGTCGAAAGCCTTTCTGTCCTTCTTCGATCCATTCCTCTTGCCACAGAACTATGTCCGCCAGCCTGCGGCAGGCCCATAAGCGGTACACGGCGGATGTGACGGTTATCGGTCTTGTGTGCAGCGGGTCTTGACTCTCATCCTTCGGCACCATCGACACCAGCGCAGTTGTCATGCTTGCCGGCCAGTCTCCAGTTGTTTCGACCAGGTTCATGACGTCTGCAAGTGCATTCAGCAGGGGGAGCGGCAACTCCCGCAGTTCAGCCATACGCCAGCCATCCACCCCTGACGCGCTTTTCTTCGGCTTCTTCCTCAGCAGAATTCGCAGCTCCTCCCCCGTGATTGTTCCGGCTCCATCATATGTGGGCCGATGCGATCCCGGAACCGATCCCGAAACGGCTCGTACTCCGGCTCTGGCCCGTCCTTGTACTTACGCAGGATAGGGTCCCACGCAGTGTTCAGCACCTCGTCCATCTCGTCAACATTTGCAGTCACTCCCGCCCCCTTTCGCAACACCCCCGACGGCTCAGCGCGTCCGGCGCAGATGGTTGTCAGACATCGTCTGCTCGCATCGGCCCTCTCGTTCAGCTTGTCTCGGTATTTCGTAAACCTGGCCGCCGATCCTTCCTTTCCGAGCCTGCTCGTCTCTTCCCGCAATGCCGTGAGAAGCTGCTTCGCCTCCTCATGATCCGGGAATCCTTCTGTCCCTTGGCCATCTTTCATGCACGCCTGTGCCAGCCGCCTGCTGTTCTGCCAGCAACGGGATACCTCATGCGGAACTGCCTCCGGCCCGCGCCGTTGCGCAAGGTAGCTGCAGATGCGTTCCATCCTGTGGATGGCCTTCCGGAGCCGTAGCTGTCTGCTGTTCGCCGCCCCCGACCCGTCGCTCGCAGTGCTTGCCGTGATGCAGACTCTTTTAGGTGACGTCTTTATCCCCCGTCCTGTACTTCTTCCCCTTTCTTCCGCAGGGATTCCGAAGGCATCCTGCAAGTACTGCTCACTGACTCGTGACCACTCGAGCCAGGCCTCTTCCACTCGCTGTGCTGCCAGCCGTTCTGCGAGATCGGAGTTGGCCAGTCTCTGTACGGCTTCCCTGTAAGCTTCTGTGTCCGAGAGGCCCCACTTGGGTCCCCCCTCCGTAGAGATTTCCCGCGGTACATTAAATCGCCACACGATTTGGCGCAGCGCCGCAATGTCCAGGGTCATTGTCACGAGCCGGTGTCCCGGCACGTTCACCGCGGTGGTGACGCATTGGCGGAAAGCTCCCGTCGTTATTCGGTTGAGGAGTATGCGGTCGATCCTCGTGCCCGATGTCCGGGCGTTGGTAAAGGTCGGTGGTGGTGGTGTGTCACCGGTGTTAAGCATTGAGTTCTTTTAAGTACATGAACCACATGGATTATTGTTAAGCAGCGGTTGCCAGATACTCCCGTAGCACCTATTCACGGGTTTGCAGGGTAAAAAAAGGAAGCCCGGGTTGGGGAGGGTGGGTTTGATGCGTAGTAGTCTTCTTTTTTTGTTCTTTCTCGGTTCTGGTGGTGCAACGGCATAAGGAACATCCGCAACTCATGTTTCTTTGCCGCCAGCGTTCAGTTCCTGGCGCGAAGGACTACCTTCCGACTGCAGCTCGCAGGCCTTTCGCACCCGAACACCAACCAGTTGAAGGTGCAGCAGCTGTTCACGGATTTCGACGCAGGCCGTGACATCCACGGAACAATGGCCACACTTCGAAGCCTTGTGTTCGACACGACGACAGACGACTCCGCGCAGCGGGACGTGCACGAACTGTTGACGTGGATACGCTCTTGCGTAACGGACGACGACGACGACCAAGCGACGGTGACATACTCCCGACTGACAACGTGTACAACATGCGAAGAGTCTTCACGAGCACTACCGGCGTCAGAACCGTTCCTGATGGTTGAACTCAAAAACAGGGAGAAGCCCTACACCGAGTCAGTAGAGGATCTGATAAAGAAAGTGAAAAACAAGAGAGCAACCAAAGTGGACGACTTCCCCTGTAGCACCTGCAACAAAAGGACCGTTGGACTCACGAAGGAGTATTACACATTTCCAAACCAAATGGATGTAGTACTGCAACGAGCACAGCTGTCGAAAAAAACACGCGAAGACATCAAAATACCAGCCCGCACCCCGATCCGACCAACCATTCTGATCGGGGAAGACTCCTACACGGTAAATGGCTTCATCATCCACACCGGAAGAGCGACGGCGGGTCATTACTATACCGTGCTAAAGGAAAATGACGAATGGGTGTGCTTCGACGACCAGCAGGTATTCGTACTCTCATGGGAGGAATGTGCCAGAAGATTCACAACGAATGGCTACATCATCTCTCTCGAGAAAGCGTAAACACTTTCACCTGGTGGAAGTAGTGCCCCGTGGCGGTTGGTTACGAGCCACAACACACTTTGAAAACCCCCTTTTTTTAAAGAAGAACGGACGAAGGAAGGAGGAAGTGGAACCATACCGTATGGTTTCAAACCACGGAGTCCTGGACTCCTTTCCCACACTTTTTCTGCGAAGCAGACGCACAAAGGGACGGTGCCACGGCATGATTCGGCAGCCGCTGCTAAACGAACATCGACGTGGGCGGCATAGAGAAAGAAGAACTACTCTCTACGGCACCAGAAAGTCCAAAAAACCATGGTAAAGAAAGTAGAAGGAGAAAAAAGAAGTTGTCGACAACGAAAGAAAGAAAAGAACAGAAAATAAGACTCTGCATTCCGCGAAGAAGACTTGATGCTAGCATCAAACACATGAGAGGCAAGTAGCGCCTGAACACGAAACTAAGATTTTCCCCCCCCCTTCTACAGTGCAGTTGCCTTGGAGGCTGGGTGGTCGAATTCTCTAAGGTGAAATGGTCAAAATTCCCTGGCAAAAGTGGGCCCACAAAAAATTTTCAAAGTGTGGTTTTTGGGGGTATTTGGGCCAAAAAAAAATTTTTTTTTTTCTGACCAGCCACCGTGGTGACCACCTTAAGAGAGTGACAGGTAGCGTCCCCCCTCCACAGTGAAAATAGCCTGTATATAGGGGGGATGGGGGTCAGGTCAGATTCTGCCAACGACTCCGCAATCTGGCCGCTTAGGGCCACCCCTGGGGGGGTGATGTACTCAACACCCCCGACACGTACTTTCCACCCCCCGAAAGTACTTTCCACCCCCCGAAAAGTACTTTCCACCCCCCGAAAAGTACTTTCCACCCCCCGAAAAA